>WEKW01026414.1:10041-21050 GCA_013389905.1 Sula dactylatra
TTAAAAAAAAAAAAAAAAAAAAAGAAAAAAATAACAGTCCAGACCTTTTATTTTGAAGCAAAGACAATATCTGAATTGCTGAAAAGTATAAACAATGTTTTTCTGTGTTCCCTCACAAGTTTCTGAAGTAAGAAGGTAATAATCTCAGATGCAGAGACATATTGTTAGAAAAGGGGAAAAATACATTGTGTTTAATTCAAGAAGAAATAGCAGAAAATAACTTAAACTTTTTGTTTTCCATTTTCATAAGCAGCAGACAGAAAACATCCTCCACTATTACATTTTCAAATGATGCCCAGTACTTGATTGTGCCATCTACATTACATCTCTGACACTTATTAACCTCCTGAATAGGGAGATTTGAGTTCTCTTAAACTTTGCAGTGTTAAAGATACCAGTCAAAATAATACTTTTGAATTTTCTCATTAGATTGTAAGAATTGGAAATATCCATTAGTTTACCCAGGTTCCCTGAATCATTTTTCAACTGGATTCTTAGAATAAGATCCTATGTTTATGGAAGCTAATGAGGAAAACTCTTAATACCCATCTTGGAATTTATATAACTACAGAAAAGATTCTTAGCAAATACAACACATTTCAGCATTCAATATGCAGACATGTTAGAGTCCAGGTTATCTGTGTACCTGAATTTACTTGTCTTGTGCATGTTTATGCACCTTACAACACTATATAATGTTATGTCAATCCACAGGACCTTTGGCTCATTCAGAATGCGCAGTGCTCATTTAATGAGCAGTAGTTCTTGGTTAGTGCTCATTGTCCCTAGGTCTGTTTTACCAGATAATAATCAAAACTTGTTCTGTATAAAAAATGATTGATTTTCTTGGATATTTCACTCAGGTGCTCATTATGACCCTGTTACTGCTCTAACATTAATTATTTTCTCAATACTACTCTAAGATAGATTCCTTAGGATTTTCAGGTGCAAAGGAAAGACATAGAGGGTCTTAGCAAAAGGACTTATAAGTTAAGATGCTCTGTGGTATAATATTCAAAATTTCATTGGGTTCATCCGAGATGCAACTGTAAATAAAATCAGTCAATATCAAACAGGGGCAAGGTTTCAGATTATCACATATTTAGGTGTTAACCATACCTTTATGAAACCAGAATTCAGATCTGAGTTTAAATAACTGCATCATTTGTTTTTAAGCTGTAGTATATGCCCGTGCCCTAGAAAGGTAAGCATGTGTTGCCTAACAACATGGTCTAGTATTATCTGATGGATGTTGTAAGGTGTCCCACAAACCCACTCTTAAAGATAAGTGTAATCTTTCAGTAGAATGACATATTTGAGAAAGTACAACAGACATTTTGATTACAGGCTGTCGTGGTTTAGCCCCAGCCAGCAACTAAGCCCCACACAGCCACTCTCTCACTCCCCCCACCCCTGTGGAATGGAGGAGAGAATCAGAAGAGCAAAAGCAAGAAAACTCGTGGGTTGAGATTAGAACAGTTTAATAATTAAAATAAAATGGTAATGGTAGTAATGGTAATGATAACAATAATGATTATGATAATAGTAATAATGATAATATAATAAAAAAGAAAATAAAAAGAGAGAGGAATGAAACCCAAGCAAAAAAGGGAAAAGAAAAAAACCCCACAAGTGCTGCAATCGCTCACCACCCGCTGACCGACACCGCCAGTACCCGAGCGGCAATCGCTGCTACCCCCGGCCAACTCCCCCCAGTTAATATACTGGGCATGATGTCACATGACACAGAATGTGCCTTTGGCCAGTTTGGATCGGCTCTCTTGGCTGTGCCCCCTCCCCTCCCAGCTTCTTGTGCACCCGGCAGAGCGTGGGAAGCTGGAAAAGTCCTTGACTAGTGTAAGCACTGCTCAGCAACAACTAAAACATCAGTGTGTTATCACATTATTTTCATACTAAGTCTAAAACACAGCACTATCCCAGCTACAGTGAATAAAATTAACTATCCCAGCTAAAACCATGACACAGGCACAAAATATACATAATGATATGTATATGATACATAATACAGTCATCAAAAGCTGTAGTATTATACATGTAGTGAGGATTATGCATCAGTAGAAATCTATCTTGGACTTCCAGGCTCTTCTTATTTGCTGGTCTCTTTTATGGATAGCTTCACTTTCAAATTAAAGTAATGTCAAGTATGTTCTCTATCTAATTGGCCATATGTACATGACTTCGGCTTTGCATGGTTTCCTTAAGGAAATCCAATAGAAACTGGGTCATCTCTATCTTTCTGGAAAACAAGGTTGCACAAAACATGTATTTGTTGCTGCTAATAATTTCTGCCTTTCCCTTAGCTATCTTCTCTCTTATTTCCAATGGCAATAAATGCAACATATGAATTAATATAGTAAGATTCTCAAGACCTACAATTGTCTAATGTACATTCTGTTTTCAAACATGGATGAGACAACTGCATGTACTGTACAAGCATCCACAGGAAACTTGTAAAAAGAAGTATTCTTAGAATAATTTCAGTGTAAGCTTGTGCCTGGGGACAGTTACGCCTAGTCAGCTGATGAACAGTAACAGGACAGAATGAACTCTATGTAGCTTATGGGAGTGAAAGTATGACAGAAGTATGAGCAAGACAGAGGACTGGGACTGTGTTTATAATTTGATTGGCTTTAGGCTGTGGTAAGAATCAGGAGGATATAGTTACAAGTTTTAGACAGGCAGATAGCCATGACCCCCTCCTGCTACTCTTGTGACTGACCTTGACACTATTGCCACTAGTTCCAGTCCCACCACCAAACTATGCTGGACAGCACTTGTTCTAGGGAATGGTTTTCTTCAAGGACTGATCATGTGTTTTGCCTTGAGAAATCACTGGAAA
Source organism: Sula dactylatra (assembly GCA_013389905.1). Lineage (NCBI taxonomy): Eukaryota > Metazoa > Chordata > Aves > Suliformes > Sulidae > Sula > Sula dactylatra. Next base: position 12,902 of record WEKW01026414.1, read on the forward strand.
TTGAAAAGAAAAAAAAATATCATTAGAATCACCAGATTTTTAATATCTTAGTAAAGACCCCGGTTTCACTCAGGTAGCAAGAGGTAAAAAGTAAGCATAGTTTTTCAGAACCATCTTTCTAAACTTCAGCTTCTAAATTTCACCCAAATGTCACTTCAGGAACCCAAATGTTTTCTTAAATGTCTGCCAGAAAAATTCAGGCCATGAGCCTGCCCTCATTCAGTGTTGCGCACCAGTCCCACAGGACCCATGTTTTCAGAGTTGTTAGCATTATATAGTAGTTTATGTGTTTTTAAAGCACAACCCCTAGGTACTGCAGCTCTAGTTGCCATAGCTCAGCTCCACTGCATTTCATATTTGAAGTCATCCTTAGGTGACTGAAGTGATGTGCCCAACACTGTGTAAGAAAGCTGTGGCAGATTCAGTGAGGAAATTCTCCAGGGCAGCAATCAAATTTGTTGATACTGAAAGTGTTCCACATTTTAGTCTGATTTCCTAAGGGGACAAACCTGATGTGATGGCATCACTTCTGTCTCTGTGACTGATTCTTTCTGTCAGCCTTCTTTCTCACAATAACTTTTGATCCCTTTGGCTAATATTAACCAAACTGGACAGAGCTGTAGAAATCTTAAAGATATTAAAGTACTCAGAACTGAGCTGTACAAAATACAGCCTAAGGGTTACATGTGGCTGCTAAAAAGTAACACGTTCTGCCTGGTCAATTCAGCTGCTGAGCGGCAGGTGACCAGTCAACACATTCACAGCGCTACCTGTGATGCGTCTCACTTAACAGGCAGGCCAAAAAGAAATAGGAACATGGGAAATTGTAGGGAAGGGTGTGAGAAGGAAGTAGACGGCCTTTGGTGGGTAGGAAGCATGGGGCAAAAAGGAGGAAGGTCTTGTGGGGGAGATGAAAGTCTGGCCACACCTTAGGAACAAGTCTTTAGTAGCAGGTCATACCTTTTAACTCATAAGAATGTAGTTCTAGAATGAGTGGCCAGACAGAAAAAAGCTGGGTTATAAACTAATCTCTTTTCAGAAATTATGAAATTCACCTGTCTACTACCACTATCTATGTCCTAAGCAGAGGATGAGGAAGGAAACTGATTTTGTGCTTCATTACACATCAGAGAATTCACACCTCAAACAGTATTTGTCTTGCAAGTGGATTTTTGTCAACGAAAGGTGTGTTCAATATGCTTGAAATCTGTTGATTGAAGCCTTCATGGTATCTCTTCCTTCTATGACTTTTTGGGGATCTACAAGGGGGTTTTTCCAACCTTCAACTACTTCTGTTTAAAAGGTCATTAATCACCAATCCACTGCAATCAAGACCTCATTAAATACTCACATTATATTTTTTCTCTTTTCAGTCTCCATTTCACCTTTCACATTTTTCAATATGTATGATGGACTCCTACAAACAACAGTCTGCATTATTCCATAAGCCTGATCCCTAGGATACATCAGTTTTCTGAAACAGATAGGGAACCCATAGAACATAATCCCATCATTAAGTAATTCCCAGGAAGGGACTGAATTAAGGTGACTCAGGCAGTTTGCTAAGGCCATATCCCTGCCAAATGTACTGTCTGTATTAGAACACACAGCTGTGAAAATAAGAGGCTTGCATATTTATGGTTTTAACTATGAGGTTTCTGCAAACAAAACAGAATATCTGTTTCTCTAGCTTGCCTAATATTTGAGCTGTTTTGGCCAGAAAGTTTAAACAATATTTTAGTATGGTCTGGCTACATGTACAGTCCATGCACGAAGCACTATATGTACACAAAATTTTTCAGTCCACAGAGTTATGGGTTTGTAAAGTTGTGAGCAGCTGTAAATAAGGTCTTAAAATGAATAATGTCAGTTGATCTTTATAGCAGGTAACTAAGCTGTTCTTATGAATAATATCAGCTTGTCAGAAAATCTGGCAAATTTTTTGACAATATTTTGTATGGCAGAACTATTGCAATGTAATAGAGTACTACATCGGGTTTGTCGTTAGGAAACAATTCAGCATTTAATATATTTTAGTTTCAAGAGAATATATAGTGCTTTAAGTTTGCAACTTTAAAGCCATTCAGAGCGGTTCTTGTGACTGTGTTAGGATTTTAGCCATATTTAATCATATTTTGCTTTTTCTTCTCCTCAAAGAGCCTGACAAAAGTGTATAACTAAAATACAAAAATGCACAACAGCTAACTGAAGATTTCTAGTTTTATTAACTCTGTCATGACACATGCTACACTTTGGGCACATTATTGTTCCAAATATTTTACGAACATTAACACTTAAGGGACTCTAGTAACAATAGACAAACTAGATATGGCATGTGCCAATTAGTCAGCTTGCTTAAACATCTTTGCCATTTGCACCATCCTAGAAATCTGAGACATTCTGTTGGGCTATGAAAGACCTATACCCTTTTGGAGTGGAGCTGGAGGCAGGTACATAAAACCGTAGTGCATCTAAAATGACAAATGATATTAGACAATTATGTTTAAGTACCCATATCATGTTAAGCAATAAAGTTAAATTATCTTATATCCTGAGCAACAACAGCTCCTTTCAGAATGTAGTTAACTGTAGAAACAACTGCTGATTTGCATTTGTCATCCTAGGTTCTGAACTAATTTTTCAGAAGATGGGATTTTCCCTTCTGATAACAAAACCTATGGAAGAGAGCCTAGATGACTGGGAGTGTAAGTTAAGGAAAAGAACTTTAAATAATATCATTTTTATAAAGATTTTTGCCAGTGTCTCAGAATGAAAGTCACCTACTGATCTCCATCCCACAGTGTACAATGGTGACGCTTCTATAAAATCAGGAATAATTTTGCAAAAAGAATGGGGCCTTTCAAAGTCTGTCTGAACTCATTTTCTTTCAGTAACTTTTGTCCAACAGGCTCTCTGTTCCCCTGATTTGTATTTTCCCAGAGTTGTTCACCGGTAACTTATCAAAGGAAACAAAGGGAGTTAGTACAACTTTGAATAGGACTCACTTTTAGCTGCAGATTGCAAATGAGAATTTGCCTTGGATAGCAACTTGTACCTCCAATCCGCCCTAGCTGAGCGGTACCTTAGTGGTTTGAATCTGTCTCATATTGAGCAGAAGCAACTCATAGGATTCTGCAAACAGAGGACAAGAGTCNAGACAGCTCATCATCATACCTCTGAAAGTCTGCCAAACCTCTGTGTGGGAAAGTAGTATGACTAATAGCAATTATAAGAAAAGTATGTTATCAAATTTTACAGCCTGCCAAAGGGTAAACACAGGCAGTTTCAAAGAGTGTACATTTTTTTTTCTCCAGACACACTGCAGACTGTATTGTATAAAAGAGAGTGAGAATCACCTTGGGGACATAGTTTTGGAAAAGATCATGCCTGTCACAGACTGATTAACAAGTGAAAGCTTCACTTGCATTCAAACTACTTTTCAAGTGGCTGTCACACAAACTTGGGTATATCACATTGTCAGTGCTTGTTGTTCTCCAAACAGATGGAAATTATTTTCTGTTTTCTGCAAGTCAACTGGGAGATGCTGTCTCTTTGCACAATGTGCAACATAATGTAACACATATAAATAAATGTATGCTATTTTTTGTTAGTCATATGAAATTAAAATGTTCCTTCTGTTTACCAGGAATCTTCTTATTTGTTCTAGGTATCTGCTGATATTTATGGAACCAGTATATAATTTAGTATCAGTATATTTAATCATAATCAGCCTGAGTGCAGTGTTTAGCTGAACATATAAAATGTACTATAATGACTTTAAAATGTTTAATTTAAGAATCTCTGCCTCTGTGCATATGAATCAGAGACCTGTGTTTAATTATTGATAGCAATTAGAGCACAGAAGCAGACAAACAGCATCTGGTGGCAGGAATAATTTCATAGCCTAGCCCTTATTCAGAGTCTCCTTTGGAATCAAAGCAATGCTTCACTGACTGATTCCTTGCAAAGAATGAATTGAGATTTTGGTTTCTAAACAACGCTTTGGAAGCTGTCAGTCATTTTATAAGTCCTGCTAGATTTATACATCTATGTGTGGAACAGATGCTGCACAGGGGTATGGCTGATCAGCTGTTTGCTTAATGTAATCACAATCCAAAAATTATTCTTAAGTACTTCTTTGTTTTCATGTATGCTCTGTTTTATGAATGCTAACATTTGAATTAGATATTGATATTCAAGTCTCAAAGTCAGGGAATTAAGGTAGAAAATTGTACTGGTAAATACCAAATACGAACTTCTAAGAGAAGCTTGCCAAATACTACAAAATAAGAGTTGTAACTATTTTTAAGAGACAAGGGTTTGATTCTGCACTTACTGAAACCAAAGAGAACCTCTCAAAAGAAGCACTTGCATCATAGTTAAATTTGCTGTGATTCACATGATTTCATTGCCTTTTACCAGTGAACATCCTGAAAAAAAAGCCACATTTTTTTGAAAATATCATGGAACTGGAAAGTTTCAAATCATTATATGTAATATAATATAATCCATCTATATTGGCTAGAAGCTAATACATTAAAGAACTGGCTATTATTTTTTTGTGAGGGTTTGTCGATCCTCAAAATATTCTTAGAGAGTCACAGACCCCTTGACAGTGAATAGTTTCCTGACAAAAAGTTGGCTGTTGATGCTATATTTTGAGCATGTCTTAGAAGGAGTCCTCAAGGATTCATAGACCACAGGTCAAATTACCATTAGAGCCAAGATAAAAATGATGTGTTTTTCTACAAATGCTAAATACTTTATAAAAATCTGCTGTGTCTTTCAAGGACATTCTAGCTTCCAAACATTATGAGCCTGCATCATACAGAAACACACATCATATAAGAATTTTCATCACAAGAATTATCCTGAAAGTCTAGGCAAGGGTTTGAAGTGGGTGTTAAAACTAGGCAAAACCCAGGGATAAGGCTTAGGGTATTTCTTCTCTCTCATACACATTGAGACATGCTGCCACCTATGCTGGGTTTACTAATCATCCTTCTTAATCTTAACACTGGCTCAGAGGTCAGGCTTTCAGAAGGTGTTATTCTGTATTACTTTGCTTTTAGACAAGCACGTAGAAAGGAAAAGCAGAAACTTATGATCAATTTAGGTAGGATGGCAGAGAAAGCAAGGAGCAGCATAAGATTACTTCCACCATTAAACAAGATGGAAACAGGTAAACAGTCATGACTCACAGACTGGCACTGACTTGCAAAGCTAAGGAAAAATATTAGTCTGACTCAAAATGTGTACTGTTCTTGCTGAAACCAAAATTCTTGATTTTTATTGTTCTGCTTTTTTCAGAGGAAGTAGAAATAAAACTATTCTCAGCTGAGAGTGCTGTTTTCCACTTCCATGGGGAAATGAAAATAGTAGCTGAAGTGACCCTTGGAACATCATTCAGAAGAAAAATCACACAGTCTAAAGGACCCATCTATGTGATGGCATCCACATCAGCAGTAGGGTTCTTATTCCTGTAGGAGGGAGACAATTCTTGGTGTCACTGTCCACTGAGTGGCCACTGCAAACTGAGGTCTCCTGAGCCTCCATATAGGGTATAAACTAGAACAAGTCTCATATTGTAATGACTCACAGGAGGAGGAGAGAAAGGAAAAGACCACACTTCAGTCAAGATGCAGCTTTGCTGATTTTGGTGGTAAAGCAGTGCTGTGACAGATTGTAACCCAGCAGGCAGCTAAAAACCATACAGCTGTTTGCTTACTCCCCCCTGCAGTGGGATGGGGCAGAGAACTGAGGGGGAAAAAAAAGTAAGGTTTGTGAGTTGAGCTAAAGAAACTTTAAAAGGCAGAAAAGGAAGGGGAAATAATAATAATAATAATTATCATTGTTATTGTTGTTGTTGTTATGATAAAATAATATACAAGTGATGCACAATGCAATTTCTCACCTCCTGCCAACCGATGCACAGACAGTTCCCAGATAGCGGCCGCCTGACCAGCTTTCTCCCAGTTAATATACTGAGCATGATGTCCTATGGTGTGGAATATCCCTTCAGTCAATTGGGGTCAGCTGTCCTGGCTGCACCGCCTCCCAGCTTCTTGTGCATCTCCAGCCTTCTCAGCCGATAGAGCACGAGAAGATGAAAAGTCCTTGACTAGTGTAAGCACTACTTAGCAACAATTAAAACATCAGTATGTTATCAACATTATTCTTATACTAAATCCAAAACACAGCACTATGCCAGCCACTGGGAAGAAAATTCACTCTATCGCAGCCGATACCAGGACACAGATGAGGATGTTGTCCAGGAAACTTGACAAGAGGGTGTCTTCAAAATGTTGAAGATGAATAGATTTTGGAGAGAAGTTAAAGAAATGATGGGTGGACAGGCAAACATTTGGGAAAACATACTTTCTTCAATATTTAGTAACAAAAAACTGTGTATCCTAAACACATAACTACCAAAGAATGCTACTTCTCTAAAATATAAGACATCCTTCTGACTGAGCACTCCTGTGCTTTACACTGCTCTCTGTTATGTATGTGTGTGATGCCTGGAAGGAGCAAAGAAGGGTTATTTCACATAAATAGATTAGGGATGGATGTAGGGACAAAAGTGTTGATATTTCTGGTCTGAGAGGAGAGAAAGAAAAAAGTTATGCCTGACAGTGCATGGAAGATGGAGAAGTGCACACTGGGAAATATACTTTGTGTTACCCTTTCGTATTAGAGATGTAGGACAACAGAGTTTCCATATTCGGCACATTTTACAACTTATGCCATTTTAAAAGAAATGTATCGAAGTCTAACATATTAAAAATACCCCAACCCTCTTAGTCAACAAGTTAGTAGAACTTCAGGTTCTTTCCTACACAAAATCATTAGTGAACAATCTCATATTGTGCTATTTCCTGCAGTGGTATGAATAAGCTATTGAATCCCTTATGTAAAATTCCCTGAATAAAACTGATTTATTTTTTAAAGAGTGAATTAAAATTTGAATCTGTACTCATGCTGCTTCCATATATGAAGGTTTTGATTAAATAATTTTTTCTAGAGTAGGCAGTTTATTTTCTGAATGCTGCTAAATGCCTTGATTTGGAAAATACACTTTCTGGAAGTAGCCCATGATAAAATTATATATATATAATTACTACAACACACTTTACTGGAAGTATTGTTTTATTTAATAATCCTTCTGGGTCAGATAATAATTTTCACTGTAGCTCATTTACACTGCTCTAAAGAATTAAAACCAGCTCCTTCTGCTATTAGGATATAAGCAAATAGTGTATCTGAGGTAAAAAACATTCCCAGTCACCCATGTCTCCATGGTTGGCTTTTTACCTTGAGCTGTGACACAGCAGATATAAATTAGGTGTACTTAAGTTTTGTTTCTCTGCTCTTGATTTTTCTTATATAATGTCAAGTTGTTTACCAGAAACTTTTCCCACTGCTTTTTGAGTTCATAAAGATGGTATTTCCTGTACCTGCATGTTCAAGTTGTAGTCCTTGGGATCTTCAGCCCCACTTGAAATTCAGCCTTGGCCCAAGTTCTTGCTTTCCTTTGCTTGGAGAGTCTAAATATCTGGGATAGAGTTTTGGAACTCCCTTGTGAAGTTCTAGATATTCTCCCCATGTAGCTGTACTTCCTTCTTGCATTGCTGAAGATCCCAAAAAATGAAAGGGAAGTGGTGCTGAGATGTCCTGACTTTCTATGACCCATGATGTGTGGTCTATTACCTCTCTTCCATGACAACTACTTTTACCAATTCCACTTCCTCCCACTTGACACCTTTACTGTCTTCTCTTCCTTCACAGCCATTTCTACTAAGAGTCATTCCTGTAAACCACAAATACCTCAGTGTAGCCTTAATTGTCTCTCTTCCACCTTGTCAAATCAATATTTTGTACACATATTGTTGCTTTCTTTCCTTAATTCTACATTTCCAGACATAAAATGCAGAACGGATTTTAACAATGCACCAACAGTAGTCCTCTGATGATTTTTTCTTTTTCCTCAAAGATGTGTGAAATATGTAGAGCTGAAACACGTGCTGCCTGCATGCAGGAAAGCCCAAATCACATTTCTTATTGAATTGCTTGGAACACAGAAGAACTGATTGATTGGACTTTCTTCTTCCCCCCACCCAAAGCAATAATAAGGCATTAGCCAAAATAG
>WEKW01026422.1:0-59544 GCA_013389905.1 Sula dactylatra
AAGGAGTCTTGTTCTTTCCTCATATTTCCTCCACTTTCCTTCACTGATGGTAACATCTTACTCTGTATCTATACACTATACAAACACACAATGCAGAAAATAATTGATGTGTAACAGCCTAGAGATTTTTCTTTGCCTCTTTCACTATCCTCTCCCTTGCCTGTGTAACCAGAGACCATGCAAACTTTTCCTCCCTTTTCCTGGTATTTTTGTTCCATCTCCTTTTCTAAATTTCTTGTCTGGTCTACTACTGCTTTCTTTCCTCTCNATCATCAGTTGCAAACTGAAATTTAAAGTTCCTTGTCATCAGTTTCCAAGTTCTATATTACTACCGCTTGACTCTTTCTCTCTTTGTCAAGCTTTGTGTTACCATCCATATTTGCTAATGTCCGGTCTTGTCTACTGGTCTGTCCGTCATTCACAAATCACCTCTAATATCTGTTTCTCAAGCATCTTCTCTGATAGAACAAGCTCCTGAAGCCATATGCCTGGTTCTTCCCCTACTGATATTCAATGCCTTCCTGAAAACTCACCTCTCCCATGTTGCTTACAATTAACTGAGATTACTTGCATATATTAAAGACAAAAAAGTTTGTTACCTTAACAGCCCCCTATTAAATTTCTGTTATTTTACAAGACCTTAGCAGATGCATTTGACAAGAGATTCATGACGTCAGGAACAGGCTCTACAAAATCATTAATAAAATTAAAATAAAGAACATCCCACACATGTAAATAAATATTGCTAGTAATGATGATGATGATGATTATGACAGTGTTCAGTTATAACCCCGCTGGTAAACTCATAGCTTCTTAAACCTGGAATGTACCATTAGTTCATCTATTGATGATTTCTACCATTATCATCTAGTGCAACCTCCTGTCATTGAATTTCACTTCAGAATCCTATATCTAGCTCTCCAGAGGCCAAACAATGCACCACAGGCCTTAAATCAGGGACACATCAATACACCACCATTTCCTGAGGCTCCTGAAGTAGCAGAGAATTTATTAGATACGACCAAATTATTCTCTCAGAAAACATATGCTGTGGAGGCTAGTGACAGCCATTCTTCCTCCATCTCTCCTGATCTCAGCCTTTCCCAAAGCTTTGCCAGTTGATGGGTACAACCTTCAGCTTGTAGGGAAGAGGTGCTGACCACATATAGAGAGGCCAGACTGGCAATGAGAATCACAGACAATTTGTATTTTTCTCTACAGGAATTCCTTTCTGCTTCTCATATCCCTAGCAAATAACCAGACTTACCTCCGATCCACTTTTCAATAAGCTGAGCAACAGGAGATAAATGACTTAAAATTTTCTCAAATCTTATAAAGTCATAATTCTTATTTAGGTCTAAAACTAAGGCAAATGAATGCATTCACTCCCAAAATTTTATTATGGATAACTAACCAAATACGCATGGTTACACAGTCAAACAGAAAGGCTAAGAAGGCTTTTTTAAAAGAATACAGCTCATTTTGAAATAGAAACATGTTGTTCATTACATGGATGAGGATCACTACTCATTTTGAAAACAAAGAATAGACAATGGGTTACCGATTAGCAACAGCAGCAGCAACTCTGGTCAGGAAACGTCTTAAAATATTAATAACCGTATACGCCTAAATGAAGACACAACATCCCATCTGCTCAAGCCATTATAAAGTCACAGAAATACATTTGTATTGGACACTTACAGTTTCCTGCTTGTCGTCTTCCTGTTCCCCATTGACCCTATGTGTTGGCATTGCTGAGCAAGCTCTTTGGAAGTACGACCAAACACAGTTTCAGAAGTTAAACAGAACAAATAGAATCTGGTTTAGTTTGCAGTACTGACAATAAACAAAACAAGAAAAATACCTACTGAAAGAAGTGTTTTTCTATGGAAATCCTAGCCATTCCTTTCTTTGGTTCTAGGAAAAAATGTCAATATTGAAGTAGCTTAACTTAGTGGAAACATTTAATTCTCATGAGCGTGGCTTTGTAAGAGATTTAGAATGTCCTGGCTAATAAATGCCTCAGGTCAAATTAAATAAATCAGGGTGGCAGCACTGTAATGGTTTAATTTTTTAATCTGCATATAAACTTAGAGCACTGCAGTATACTTACTCTGATTTATTTATGCCTGTACCAACATCCATCCATTTAGCATCTCACAATTTAATCAAGTTAGGAAAACAAAACCCTGCATGCTACATTAGTTTTCATTATACAGCTTAAGAGTACGTTCAGCCCCATTTTCTAAATACTACCCTTTTTCAGGGTACCTGAACAGATCTGTAATATCAGTGATGGCCTTCTCTCAGTTGGTGGGAAATTAGACCGTAAGTGTTTGAAGGCTGGGAAAGAAAGTTGTTCAATCTTTTGTGGCAAGAACACTGTAGGGGGGAGAAGCCACCAGCAAAAGATCATGGACGTGCCCATGGGCGTGCTGAGCATGGAGCAGGCTGTGGCTTATATAGTTGATTTCCCGGGGTACAGAACTGTTGTGACAAGGTGTTCTTCTCATCTTGGTGAAAGGTGACATTCAGTATCTGCTGCCACACTTTTGCCTCTACCCTGCTGAATCCATATCTGCAGAGATAATACAGCTTCAACTATGATAACTCAACAGGAGCTTTAACATAATTCACAGAGAAAAATCAAACAGAATTGGACATAATGGAACAGTATACAAACAGGAATAGAAATTCTTAATATTCTTAGTGTTTGGGAGCTAGGATAGCACTCTAAACATGAAAGATGTGACTAGCTTATAAAATTAAGAAGTAAAACCAACAAGGCAGTTAAAAAAAGGAACAGTTTTGGGCATGTTTAAGGCCTGGCGGCTAGGGATTCATGCTAACTGCTTTGCAGTTTGTTCAGTTTCCATTCCCAAGCTCTAGACGCCCTATCAGACAAGACCTATCCTGAAATATTACCATCTCCTTCCATTTCCCACATTTTACAAACAAGACAGCAACAACTAAGAATTCCCATAAATTCCATTCCTGTAGAACCCACAGAGGCTAGAGATTATGCTAGGAAATGATAGCCACAGAGACAAAATGGCTTCTTCAAATAAGCTCTGTCAGATCTATTTCTAACATATTCAGAGTTGGCAACCTACCTTTTTCTCGACTCTCTTCCATCCCCATGAACTGGGAATTATTTCTGACTTTATGCTTACTTGCAATTTTGGCATCTTTATAGATACATAACGAAATTTTTTTCTGTTCTTTCTCATATTGTTTGTTGACTCATATTGCCGGAATTTTTGCTACAGCACTTACATTTCCAGAATAGTCATTCCCCAAGAATCTGTGCAGAAGTCACCTTTTCCTACATCTACCCAGAGGTTTGGGTGAGAACTGCCAATAATTAACTCCTTCCCCATTCCATTTGTTTGACATCCTATGACTTTTCTTGTTAGTAAAGTGATTCTTCTTCACAAGCATCCTTGGGAAGAGTATTCCTGCCCAGCAGAAATGCTAAATCAATAATCTGAAAATAGTCTGTTAGTGATTTGCACTATCACCTGCCCATTTTGATGCAGATTTTCTGAGAGAAATGGGGGTAAGTTTCTGCATGCCCTAAATGCTGAAATAAATTGAAAGACAATGGTAGCGAATACAAAGTCTAGAATACTGTATCTTATAAAGTGTAGTTTTAATTTCTTGATCACTTTCCTCAGTCTCATGCAATGCAAGTGGCCAGTTTTTCAAAGCTTGACTAGATGTAGTCAGTCAGGACACACTGCATATTTTTAATCTTATGTTGTAGTCAATCCAGTTACAGTAAGTAAGTTCATCACTATCATCATCCAACACTGGTAGCATTTGAAATATCTTCTGCAGCAGCTCATCGCAAAGACATTCGGGCACTAGCTTTCTCCTGGAGCTTATATCAGAAAGCAGCCTCTGTGAAGTGGTGGATGTGTTCATAATAACTGTACCTTACACGTTCTTCCATAAGACTGAAAAGCTATCAACTGTTCTGAGTACTGTGATAGGGCAGACGATAGCTTTGTCAGACACCGTTTCAGATTCTGGAAGGGCCTCTGACTAATCTGAGGCTGCTACTATAATGCAGATTATCAGACTTATATTTCATCTCTGCTTTGCCTTTTTCTTTTTAAGGATCTGTTTTTTCAGGTAAGTAATAGGCATCAGATGTTACCCATAAAAATCTCACAAGAACAAAATGCATATAGGTTTTAGGACATTATAAGCAATGAAGCATGAAAAGGCCTAGCAGCAAAGAGAAGAGGGATTAAGGAAGAAGTTGGCATTGCCCAGCTGTGGGATAAACTATCTGTGTCTTGCACCTCAAAGATCATGCAGCTAGATAGTTAACATGCCTTAACATTCACTCTGCTCAAAAAATGCATGCTTTTGGGGATGAGAACATTGACTGCTGGAAAAATGCATGCTTTGGAAAGTGAGGACATTGACTTCCTTTTTATATTTGCTATTTAATTATACTGCCCTGATTTCAAATTAAAGACACAATGGCTTTTGCTTTTCCATTATGTAATTACAGATTTCTTTAAATATTCTTTCCTTTGTTGGTTTGCTCTGTGCATGGATTTTTTTAAATACATAAAACAATCAAAATAAATTCTGAAATCAAAACAAAGAGAAAACAAATGGCGCCTCAGATATTCCCTTAAAAAATAGCTCTGTGCATCATCCTCAGGCACTTTTGTCATCTGTTGCTATAATAACCACTTTGATTACACGAACACTCACCAAACTGTGCTTGGCTGACTATAGGGCACTTCCCAGCAGCTCTAAATGAATAGCTCTAAAGTATTGCTCGTTTCCAACTCAGTACCAGATTTTGTCCTATCATATCAACAGCCACACAGCCAAGAAACTGAGCTTTCTTGCACATGGTCTCCATGGTGTTTATGTGTTTCTTCCCCAAACAGACAGATGCAGATTAAGCAATGCATGTCAATCTCATTATGAGACTGTGAAATGTGCAGAAAGTTTGTTACACACTCATGCAATCATACACATTGTGAACATCCTGTTTATTTGGCCTGTTCTCTGATGATTGGCTGTGGTGTTTCAGCACATTACTGACAGCTGGGAATTGCTCCAATGGAACATGCTTTTCCTATGACAAAGATCCAGAGAGCAGCAGTAACATGTGTCTGCCCATTATTTCAGCCGTACAAAAAAAAAAAAAAAAAAAAAAAAAAAGAAAAAAAAACCCAACACCACCCCAGCACAGTCCCTGCAAATGAATAGCACATTGGTTGTCTGAGCTGTGCTGGAGCACCACTAGACGGGCCCTCAACGACCTTTGGAGGCCATCTGAGATAATAAATCCTCGGACCCCCAGTTCCGGAATGCTTTGGGCAAGGTCAGGATGGCAAATTTCCCACTTCCACAATATCAGATGTTACGGTAATTCCTTTTAGCTAATGTGTAAGAGCAAAGGAATGTCTTCAAACCTCATCTAGGCCCTGTGGAATCTGTTGAAAATGCATGACAGCTGCGGGCTTTGGCTGGGGTCTGCCTGTGAATATATGAGATTTGGAAACCTTTCAGACAAGGAAAGGAGGGAATGACTGTACGTTCAATGTGTACCATTGGTCTCCCACCCTCCCTTCCCAGCCCCATTTCACACAACATAGCCATATCACAGCTCTATGGTCATGGCTGTCATGCATTCTTTACGACTGAGTGTCGCGGCTAATGTACAGCACACAAAAATACAGATGTGCATGTGCATACACCTACATAAACACACACACACACACAAAAGAAAGGGGGGAGGAAAAAGAAAGATGGATTTCCATGAGGTCTGAGAGCAGGAAATGTAGTAGCTCATCCTTTTTTTTATAAAATGGTAGGGAGCAAAGAAGAAAGCAACTAAGCACTAGATTGCTGCTTGATGTGTCTGGATGCCCAAGGAGAGAAGGAATCCTACATGGATTCTCTTGTTATCTGTTCTCCAGAACCCAGGTGAGAGACCAGATCATGCAGAAGACCATGGCCCCCTCCCACATCCTTATTTTCAAGGAAAAGATCATGGCCTTTTACACGTCTGTTTTCACATCACTAAGCAAAAGATTCAACACCACGTAGCATATTTATCCTCTTTGCGGTCTTGTATTTCCAAGGACTTCATAGTCTTAACTTCTCTGATTTGGTCCTCAGATACAAGGTCTGCAGTGTGTGTGGGAAACTCCACTTGCCACGTGCATAAATTACTAAGACACAAGGCAAGGAAGCGCAGAACAATTGCCTTAGTTACCTCCACTCCACATAGCTTTTTCAATCTGAGGTTAACAGCCCAGACTAACACAAGCTTTTGACTATTCTTGAATTCCTTCAATAGTGCAAGAAAGCTCCTAGCACAAGAGGCTTCTTCCAATAATGTCAGTATTCCACACATTGTTTCATAAACTTTGTTATATGCATACTGCCATTAAGCCATCTGCATATACAGTATGTCCATCTTTTACACTGAAAATAGCAGGACTCTGCTGTATGTGCAATAACAGCCGCTACAAATTGTTATTACTGCTAGTATAAAATGAAGTAAAAGAGATCCAGCAATATCTGGATACAAGGCACCTGTTGGTGAGAGACTTGGGGCAAGTGGTTTTCCCAGATTCCAAAAGGAGACATTTATTTCCAAAAGAAGCACTGAAAGAACTAGTTACAGAACTTGAAAACAGACCTCATGTGTGGGACTGTCACACCTAAGATGCAGCAAAGAAAGAAGAGGAACTAGGAAATTAGAAGTACATAAATTACAAAGATTAAGGACAGCACACTTATGGCTTCTTGCAATCAGTTGAAAAGCACAGCAAGTCTAAGCTTATCAGCCAAAGACTGGTCACAAGAGATAACAGTCTCTGGTAAAATCAAAATATATTGAAAACTTCTTCCATTTTTGTCAAAGGGAAGAGGGCTGGAGATGTTATAATTTGTCCCAGGTTTTCATGGGAGTAGAAGGCAAAACAATTTCATGGCCATTTTCAAGTAAAGGCAGTTGAAAGGACTGATTTTAGCAGAAAAACATAAGAAAAATAAAGTTTTATCTACTTCGAAATGCAGATTCTGAATTAGAGAGCTGTAGCTGCTTTGTTCTACCATATGTCTAACAAACATCTATCTATCTACTTACCTATATCTACACAAGATGCATTTTAAATGAAGGAAAGTGGAATTATCACCCACTGAAAAACACTGTTGTATCTGATACTGCAAAACATTTCAGTCCTCCTATTTAGGGGCTTATAAACAATACCTACAAATTTAATCTGTTCACATTTATGGAAGTCTGGACCTGCAGAGATGTAATTATCCTTATTCTTGTACTGATCACTGTGTTAAATACCANGGCTGAAGCTCATTTCACACTAAGGAAGTTTACATAAGTGAGTATTACCAGTCATTCTTACCTCTTTCCTCTGCTCATGAGTCTCTGAGCAAACAAGACTCTTTCAGACAAATGAACTGAATCCTTTCTTTATTAACCTGCCATTCCTCAGGTGAACATGCCTGTTCTCCACCCCATGCCATTTTGGGTAATCCCTGAACCCCTTGCCAAACAGGCTTAACGTGTTTCAGTTTTAATTCGGAGTCGTAAAGGAGAGTGTAAGATGCAATGCTGGAAAACACAGACAGTTTGTTCTATCCAAGCATACAAAAAATAACAGTACCACGTTGTCTTGAATCACAGACATCATTATAAGTTGTGTACTGCTTTACAGTAGATAAGCCGTACTTCCAGAGTTTGTACACATAAGTATACACTGGAGTTTCTGAAAGTTGGGGTCTGTAACCCAAACGTTGACCCAGAGCACTGTGACCAGACAACAGCATGGTCTCTTGGACTATGCTTCAGACATGACTTAGATTTGCTTTGGCAACATCAGGTCATACCTGAAAGTCAGTTCACAAACCAGTGTCATCATACAGGTAAAGGAGTTAAGAGGAGACTCCTCTGTTTTAGCATTAGGAAAGGGTTCTGTGAAACACTGTATGCATGGCACTTGGTCCAAAACACCGAGCGACATTAGTGACATGAGAGTGAATGGAAAGAAAGTGCACCAGGAAAGGAGATACTTGACACATGGCTGTGACAACTTGCTCAGTCAATGACCCTTCGCCACTGTCTCTTCCCTTCCTAGCACATCTGGTTCAAAGGAAGGACAAAGAAAAGTCATTTGGTCTCTTGTCTGATTTTGTTAATGTCTACTTCTTATGAGGAGTACTGTAAAGTGACATGATCTCAAGGACAAATTGCTTACATATTGATTTTGCCAGCAAACACTTAGTCAGGGAGCCACAAACACATAGTATTTCTTAGTCTATTCCCAGATATTCTTCTTTTGAGTGTGAACAGAAAATGGACCAGGTCATCAAGCTGGAAGGTTTTTATCACTCATCCAGATGGAATTCTCTCTGGAAAGAAAGCAAAATGGGTGTCTCTGAACCCATACAAAAGATATAACAATCATAGGTCACTGAATAAAAGAATTCCCTTCATTCAGTGATCAAGAGGTCTAACACGCCAAGGGAACGTCAGGAACAGGATACATTTTGCAATTGCTATAATCAACATGAATCGACTACGCTGATCTGGTTCTCTGAAGCAGCAATACTTCAGAGCTGATATAATCTTAAAAAACAAAGACTAATTGTTCATTTGTTATGCCTATTGATACAGAAATCCTCCAATCACTGCCACAGGAGAAAGAAATCAAGAGATGTGTGCAGAACTGGTGCAGTACCAGTCATTTGAAATTCCATTCACTTTTCCCAGTTTTGCTGGGACTATGTATAAGCAGACCAGTTTTTGCATTATCAAGGTGGAGCCCTTTATATGCAATCCTTATAAAATATTACAGCAGTCTAAGAAAGGAACCAGAACATTACCATAACACTACTGAATGGTTGGTGACACTAATGCAGTACCACACTGTTTTTAAGAAAAAGGGAAGGACAGTACAGTAAACAAAGTACTATTCACTTTTCAGTGTGGAAAACTAGCCACATCTTTTTAATAGACAAATTCTCCACAGATTAATATTAGTCTGTCTACTGCATCGACGTGGTTTGTAATCCTGACTCTGCTTAATTGAGAGTTTTACCCATGATTTCAGAGGGATTTTACCTACTGCCCCTGCTTTTATGCAAACTTCCTGACTCCTGGTGAAGTGCATGAGGATCCTAAAGCAAAGGAAGAGCACCATTCTGAACATACTATCAAACTTCAAAACCAGTCTATTTTGAAAATTACAGCTACTGGAAATCTTCTTTTCAGAATTCTACGGACATGCTATTTTTTTCCTTACTAAATTATCACCCAATCCCTCCCCACAGTCACAGTTGATTTGCTTCCACATTCAAAAATTTTCAGCAGAGCTTAATCAGTTCAGCAAAAGAGAATTTGCATTAAAAATACATGGAATTCATGAGGATAAACTTTCTTTGTAGAACCTTATCAAATAGCAGGGGATTTCTTGTGTGATCAGTGGCTCTTTCAATTATGTCACTGGGGCAGATTCAGCACTTTAAAACAACAGTAGAAATGTAGAGGAAATCCATGTATTTAGCTTCATCTCAGGGGAATTCACCTAGATTTACACCACTGTCAATAAGATCAGAATTCTGCCCATTGCTTAAATTACGTCATTTTGCAATGTGATAACAACACTATTTCAGAGCATTCACACTCAAGAACATGTCAAATACCCTCCACTTTTTCAAACAATGAGGAGCAGAATTCAGCCTGCACACCATTATGTAATAAAGACAATTTAAAAAAATAAATAAAAAAGAAAAGAAAAAGGAGAAAAACCACACCACAAAAGAGCTATCGATTTAAAATTATATAAGGCCCATATGGAAATACAGTTTCAACCTTAATGTCAGAGAAGTTGTAAAGTGCTTTGACCATGGCAGCCATTCCCCTTTCTACAAGATTATTTTCCAGCACTGGTCTACACATATTTTAAAAGTAAAGAGAGTATTGAATCCTCAGCTAAGAAATGTTCACTGAATTTCAGGCAATACAAATATTCAAGATATTTCTTCTGCCATGACGACTTCCAAGCTTCTTTTGGTATTCATCTTCCAGTTTGCATTTAGATAGAAAAAAAAATCTCTAATGCTTACGTAGAAAGAATTTGTGGAAGCCTTTCCAAACTTCTAATTGTATAAATAGTCGTTATTCCAAACTGCATATAATAATTAAAGTAGCATGTTCCAGTTCAGGAAAATTCATTTTTCATATTGGACGTTACCCTTGGTTACACAGAGTGGAAGAACATTTCTGCTTTCTGTTACACATGCTTTTCATTTGATATCTAAAAGTGATACTGCCATATGATACGTAAGCAAAATAGCTAGTCGGTGGAAAAAGTCCTTAGAAGGCTAACATTTAAATCCTTAATGCCTTCTCATAGCACAACAGGTACCGCTTTTAATCAGTTTATCCCAACGTCTATTTGAGAAGATTATCTTGTTCCATCCGGTACTGGGACCTGCCTACGTACCCAAGAGCAGCTCTGAGGGCACCCTGCCAGCGCAGGCAGACCCACTTCCCTTTATTTCTTTCCCCCAACCCAAGAACTCCAACCTTTGATCAATCCCTTCATTTTCCTACACTGAGTAGACAAGGCAAAAGGAGAGGTTTGAAACTGACTGACGAGTTGACGCCAAAAACAAATCCTCTGTTAGCTTCACTCAGACATAATGGAGTAAGCGTGAGCAGTCTCCCCAATATACTAGAGATACTTCATTGTATGTTTTTCTTCACCCTCACTTCTGCAGTCTAGCCAGTATCATACAGCATGATTTTTCCCATTAGGCACACTTAATCAAAACGAAGTAGTCAAACATAAGAGCCACTTTTCCTTCCACTTCACTTGACAGACCAAGTAAAAGGAAGCTTGGCTGTGTTAGTCCAGATGAATTATCTAAAGATTTTAAAATACATCCTTCATTTTATTGTTCCCCACTTACTGTCTTGCCTGGTAATCCTTGTTATAAAACCAATACAAAATGTGTACTGTTGCTCTATAGGCCAAGCATACCAAGATCATCTCTCAGCTTACCTGTGGTACGACAGAGAAGGACTAGGACTAGAGTGGCACCAGGCCAAGAGGCACATGCTTAGCAGGACCTCCTCACACAGAATCCAGCTTCTCTTGACACAAGATTTCCTAAGAGACAAATTCTCACGTCCATTCACTTTAACTCAGAAATTTTTTTGTTTGAGTGAAGACTGAGGTAAATTCTAGCAATGGGGTTTTTCCCATAACTTGTGTACCTGAGCTGCCTTATTATCAAAACCAGAGAAGCCTACAAATAGCATATATACATTCCTGCCTACACTGATCTAGCTGTACACCTGACTTGACAAATCTATTCACATGATTTACTATTTTTTCAGTAGAAGGAGATACATAAAGTGAGTAAAATTTGCATGACGTTGTATTGCACGCACTCCTGTTAACGAACAGTAGCTGGGGATGTAAACTATTGGAGGCTCATTAAAGAATATTTAAAAGATGTGGCCTGGAAAATACGAAAGTCCACAACAGCAGAAATAGAACATCCACTGGAATCCCAAAATAAACACAGCAGCAAGGTTTGCAAAATTGCCTGCAATTTGCAAAAGGCAAACTTCCTTAGGTAAAAGTACTTACTATTCAGCATGGCTTAGGTTTCCAGTAAGTTGCTCTCTTGAGATCTGCTTTTATTATCATTCCTGTCTCAGAAAGAAATATAATATTTCCAACAAATCTGTATCAGCAAAATCACGTTGTCCACAAAGTTTGACTGACTTGCTGGCTGGCTGTAATCTGCATATGCACTATTTTCAGTTGGATTGTGCCTTTTGGGCCTCTTCCATTTGCAGGGGACACAGACAAGAAAGTTTTTGATGTATGCTGCTTGACATTTGTCCGAGCACCGTGAAGCAATAATCCACAGGAGCCACAGAAGCTTTAACAAGGCAAAGTCAAGCGATAAACCAACGTTTTCAGTAGATTACTGCAAATCCACATCCCACCAAAACTGACTTGGAGCTTTTCATCTTTCCACAGTGATTCTATAAATACGGCGTAATGTTCCCTATTAATCCTTTTTATTATGTAGTCCTGCACCCTATTGCAGGAACTAGCGCACTGAGCCCAAAATGCAAGTCTCTATAAGGCTGGGCTGTATTTCATGGCTATCTTACCAGTTATTTTGTACTAGCTAGCCTTAAGTTAGGAACCAGCCAAGCTCTTTGGGCTTGTACTCTTGGAGCTAAAGAGTTTTGCGGAACATGAAGGAAAAATCATCCTCCCAAGATCAGGCTGTGTGAATTCTTCTTATATCCTTGATGGCGTAATACAAAGTCCCTAGTACACATGCATCTTTTTCCTTTTCGTAACAGAACATGATGTACTGTTACTGACAGTTCAACTGAAATTTAGTTTAACCATTTCTCTCCCTCGTGGCACATTGGATGTTCAGATCAAATATGATTATGAAATCACAGACACAGAAACATGGGAATCCTGCCTAACAAAAATCTGCTTATGGTGATTTTTTTTTTTCTTTTCTGCAATGTTGCCATCTTTTAAGCATAAGATATCATAATTTCAGAAGAAAACTATTAACCCAACAGTTATTCAAGCAGTCTTGCAACAGGTTAAATTAATTATTAAATTCCTTCTAGTGCCAGAGCAAGTAGGATCAGACCTCAATAAACTCAGCTGTATCTGGTTTGAGATTACGAGACATCTAATACCTCAGCATCACATCATGATATTGTAAAGGACTTCAGCTGGGCCCAGGTAGAAACAGGGAAAAATTAATCCTTTTTCCTCAGGACAAGCATCCTCCAGTATGCTGTACCCAAGGTCCTCTCAGAAAAGCAAACCATCACGCAGTGCTTGAAAAGATTCAAAATACAGCTACCTTAATACTGCTATATCCAAGATGATTTCACATTAGAAGGGCAAGGCTGCTCAGAACAGATCATATTCTTTAGTGTTCCAGATATTATCAATGGAAAAAGGGAGGGCAACGAACAGCAGAAACCTGACCATGCATTTCAGCTGTATCAGTAGCTCAGACAGAAGCTCCTCCCTACACATCTCAGCCTGTTCAGAAGCACAGGGACAGTTCATCATGCTGCACGTTCCCAGCCTCTTTTCGACAACCTGCTAACTCAGCAGGCAGAATAATTCATTCACGGTCCTTCTGCACGAATTGGGCAAAAATCACAATCTGCTTTTCTATCATGTTCTTACAGAAGGAAGTATCGACAGGCTGAAAGTATACAAAGATCCAAATGTTTATTCACCTAATATGGGACAGCAAGTCTGGGATGGAATTCCCTCTCTAGCAAGCTCACAGTAGTCTTTAGATATACTTTGCTCTTCAGTCTTAATATAAAAAAAAAAAAACAAACCAAACATCACAACAAAACAAAACACCACCTTTAGAACAGCATCTTTGTCTTATCTTCCTTTTTTGAATCTAACCAGGACATTTCAAGGAGAAAGCAAAGTTATGACCAGATAAAATAAATGAACTATGCTGCATTTTGACCCCATACATTTGGTGGTGTTTTCATTTTAATGACAGGAAGGCTGTCACTAGACTGTCTTCTCCGAGACTCAGGAAACCCTGTTAAATTATAAATTCAGAGAACTGCTAAATAATGCTAAAAGTTAAAGGTGGGAAAGATCCGCTAGACTGTTCACTGCTATCAGCATCCAGGCTCTGTGTGTTGGGGTGTGCTTTCCTTACTGGTAGTGATAAATGGTGCAAAAGCACAAGTTTTTGTAATTTTCTTGGGCATTTACTCTTTAGCAACAGACAGCCCAGCATTAATCTCTATACAATAGCTCCTTCAAATATGTTGGGGAAGAAACCAACACGCCACCAAAAAAATTAAGAGGTTTCTACATAAATTAACATATTAAACAGAGCAAAAAAAATTGTAAACTTTTCACCAGGTTTTAAAATTAGATTCTATATCAGGAATAGAAGTCTTCATTCAGTTATAGGAAGGTTCAGACACTCTACATAAAGAGTATCAAATCTAAAGGCTTTTCTTACAAATGCTCACAATGGTACAGCACTTATTTCACAGCATTATAAGCCAGTAATCTTCTCAGTTACCAGGGATAGAGGGAGTTTGTGGGTTTGGCATGCAGCCGAACAGGATATGAACTGCAATGCAACAACAGGCAAATAACAGTGGCATTCTCCTCGCAAAATCCTTTAGTTCCTGTAGCTAGGCCTCATGGCCCCAGAGATTCCCAACACTTTCATACAGGTATTTTGGAGTTAATAAGATACTTTTGGCTTAATGAGTCTGCAGACAAAAAAATTAAAATACAATAAAAACACCACAAAACAGACAAAAAAGGTAAAAAAGTGTCTCTATGCAGCCTCAGCTCCTGTTGCAGATAAGTCATCACAGATCCCAAAACATGATCACTGCAGCCAGCACTCAGAAAGGCTGCTCACTGCTAATACTCTAGTTCACAGTTAATTCTATATTTAATTGTGCATGAAAAAAACAAAATAATTTTACTCCAATAATTTTACTAAACAATAATGCCAGTACTGATCAACAAATTAAAATCCTTTTCAACCAGCATTAAAGCTTTAGGAAAACAATACAAGGCTGATCCATAACCGAATACCACAGTAGAGAACTGGAGAGTACAGCTGGCCCTGAGCATGCATACCCTATTATGCTCGCAGCTAAAGAAATTATAATCTGTTTACATGCACAATGAACTCTGCAGACAGAGTTCAAACCTTAGGCTTTCAACCCCACCATCACATGGCCTCAAGATCCCAACTAAAGAAGTAACAGGTTTAGATGCAGCAGGCTGCAACTCAGAGGACCAGCTGCTACAGTAATCACGTTCACAACAAGAGCATTCAGCTCTTATCCTAAGATGTTGTCTTAGATAAATGACCAAAATTAATTCTGTCCTTCTCTTACAGCATATTCATTACAACAAGTGTATATAACAAACTCACTCACCTATCTACTGAAAGAATGACAAATAAGGGCTAAAAGGTTCAGCTTTATTTCATACTTGTGTTGTACTACACTTATATTTCACATCTGCATTGCGCAACAGCCTTTCAAGGTAAAAACCACTGAGAGTCAAAGAACTGATACTGCATGTTAATCAACCCAAGGACGTGCATCAGTGACAACAGGAAACGGTAGCCCTTTACTCATCGATACACCTCCTTCCCTTCTCCCCACCCCCAAAATTTAGTAGTATCAGATCAACACAAATTCTTGTTTTGAATCGAGAGGAGAAAAGTGAGCAAGGACACGAAAGAGGAACTGAAGGATCAGTTTCCCTTTGAAAGTACATTGCACCAGAATCCAACCACCACATCAGCCCACATGCCAGCTTCTTTGTGAAAGACATTATAAAAAATTAAACGATTCCACAGAGCTAATGGAATAGGGAATGTAACTTTTCAGAACTCAGATTCTCTTTTCTGTCCAGAAACTTATGTGCAAATGTGATGTGATAGAAAAAACTGACTTTATATATTCATTTCAGATTCTGTTACATAGCTTTGTGTGAGTAGCCATATGCAAAATGACTTATTATGAATCCAAATCCTTATTTACCATGGGATTTTTTTAATAGAGATAGGAAGAGAAAAATCAGAAGATGTTTTGATTTTATGAATTGTCAATGGCCAGGATTATTGTTATTTTGAAAATATAAAATCTAGAAATTCCTAAAAGCATAGATCCTACTCCTGCTGATTTGTGCTTGCATTTTAGGATTGCATTAAGATGCTTTTTTGTACTCAGTGATGGACATGCTTCTCCGTATCTACAAAGAAGACACATTGCAAAAAGTAGGGAAGAAATGTATCCTCCTGCTACCTCCTAGCTAGGTATTCAGGTATGCGTGAGAGTTTAAAATAATTTCATACCAAGAAATATGGAGATCAAGTACTGCATTTTCACTACAGAAGATAAAAAACCAAAAGACTTTGCTCGCTCTCCCTTACACAATGAATATCACGGATACACCTACATAAACTTCTTAAGCAGAAGTCTCCTGCAGGAAATAGCCTGTAATTTAAATTACACAGTCACACCATTGCAAGCAGTGGGATTACCCTGAAACCAACGCAGCTTAGAACCAAAGCCTTGGCTTTGCACATACCACATGGTGACACCACTACCAGAATAATAAATCCAAATTTTCTTTGCTTCTTTTTTGTTCTAATAGAAAGGACAGTGGATGAACATCAGAAAAGTAACTGAAACATCCCATACCAGAGAGCTGTTGAAGGCCAGGTCATTTGTTCACAGCCAGAGCAGGAGAGTGTCAAAAGATGTGATGTTCAGTTACTATTTGGATGCTTGCCCTGCTTACCAAATGTGCTTAAAAGGCACTTGAGAAGAATACAGCAATACTCTTGGCCTTTCTGCTTTTGGCCTCAGCCAGAAACAGAAATATAAAGGGAGCCAACAGAAAGCATATATGAGCATTTCAGTACCTTACACTTTTGTCTGAAGACCAGTAACAAATCCAGAGTGGCTAAAGGTGTATGGCTAGCTGCCACGTTTACCCCACGTGATTTGTTTCTCCTCAGTGTGGGATGAAGGACTCATTAACCAGTTTGTATCACAGGCATCACTGCAAGTACCCCACTGGAATCAAATACCTCATCTCATCGAAACCTGCCTGCAGAGATCAGCAGAGAAAATGCAAGAGAAGCACAACAGTAGAACAATTTCTTAGAAAAGTCACATTTTTGTTTGCTTTTTATTAGAACCCTTTAAGCATTACCATGGTCTACAAATGCTACGCTGTCCCTTCTTCATTTAATTTCCATTTATTCCCATTGACTGGCAGGAAACATCCCACCTATTTCAACAACAGTCTTAGGACAGCAAGGTTGATATCCAGAACAGAATCACTTCAAATTGAGGCCACTTCTGGCCATTGCCTGCCAGAAAACAAACGCATTTCATGATATGCCTCTTATTAAAACACTGTACTTTATTCAGAGAACTTCAGCATTGCTCAGGGTTACTAAAGTTCACTAGCAGTAAACATGTTAATAAACGTATTGACTCTTTTTCCACAAAACACACAAAACCCAAAACATAAAGATCCCAGAGAATGATAAGAGAGTGCTTCAATAAAGGTGGCCCTTTTCCTTATGAAGGGTTGAAGCCGAAACCTCAACCTTCAAAATAATAGAGCTGCAATACATACATTCAATTTTCAGCTTTGTTTAGCTTGCTTTGACTCCAGGCCACCCCACTGCAAGATCCTTTTGTTTTTTAAACTTTTGGTAATAAAAGAACCATCCATCAGCTGTCAGGAGAGCTATCAGGAAGCAAGTTTCTAATCCCCACTCATGTATCACAGGCGTTTTCTGGAACACCTGCACTGACAGTCTCAGAAAAACTACTGGGTGAAGGCATGACGCTTTGAGGGGGCACAGACCAAACCACGTAAATAGCAGCCGTGGCAAAGCCACAGGAATTTATGTGTGTGTGCGCGCACACATGTGCGTATGTGTATTTGAGGACTTTAGACAAATTTGTTCAGGGATCAATATGGTTTTGTGGATACAGCCTTTTCGCCACGCTACCCTGCTGTTTTCCTGGCTTTTGGAAACAGATGATAATTGGATACACTACCCTAGGGTAGGAAGCACATAATACAAGAAAGCTGCTGTTAATTCAACACACAGGTCTTTCCCTGAGCTGAGGGACCAACGGTTATGAGCCTCATTACAGATGACCGGGGGTTGCAATTTGGCACCAGCTTTGGAGATTTTATCTTCTGATACTAGTCTTCATAGGAACAAAACCAAAACCTTCTGAATACTTATGCAAAACACAGACTTAGGAAAAGATTGATTTTGGTTTGGTTAGGGTTTTTTGGGGGGATTTTTTGGTTGGGGACTTTTTTTGTTTTGTTTCTTAGGGTGAACCTTAGTTTTTCAAGTAAGAAAAGTGACAATTTTTGCCTATGGCCAAGGATGTGGGAGGCCCAGGTTTGACTGCTCAAATCAAAGTTTCCATCAATATCACTTTTGGAAAGAGAAGATACTTGAATGCCTCTCTTCCCCATACCGCAGGTCAGCTACAAACACACTTCACATACCAGCAAATCTATCTGAGTGGTTTCAAACTGTGGAAAAAAAATCAATAGGCAAACTCCCCATAAAACAACCTGAATGAAAACATTAAGTAAGATCCTCTATGTATTGGAAAAGGAGTGCCAAAACTGGTCCCCCTCTCACACATATTGTTACCCTTTTCATCCAGGCAAAATCCAAGATGAGATGGGCTGTTTCCAGGAGGAGGAAGAAACAGCAACACAGACAAGTATCCTTCATGCAGTCCTGTTCAATTACAAAGAACGCACACAGCCTTGCTTTCTTGCAGAACCACGATGTCAGTTTTGTTAGACAATTTCCTTTCAGTCTTGACGACCAGTAGGTAGCAGACTTCCAGATGTGTCTGTTCATGCCTCTGTATGATAGGCTCCTGAAATATCAGGAAAACTAGATACTCTTCTGTACAACTTTCTTACATAAAGGAAAGTCTGTTTCTCTACTGACAAGACTGCATCCACTTACCATGAAGTCTAAGAATACTTATGTATTTGGTTAGTATTTCGGGTTCCACTTATAATCAGTGGCAAGAAACAGATCTCATGTCAAGTGAATGAACTGGTTTATAAGTGCCAACAAGGGAAGTCTAGACTAAATGTCAGTGAGATAAAGCCTACCATTTTTTTTGTTTTGTTTTGTTTCTGGCTCAGCCATGACTCTGCCAAAGCAGGGACATTATTTCTTCCTTTGGGGATGCTCCCATCAAACAGTGATGTTGTTACACTGAGACACTGTGTCTCTCCCAAAAAAGAGGCGTATGCATAGACAAAGTTAATTATGTCTGCAAAAAACCTGAAAAGTCTTCAACACACTGCAGTAACCTGGGATTTCTAATGTCCAGGATATAGTAAACCTTCTGGAGGGAATCATCTGACTGTCATATTAGGATCAGGTAGGCTGATAACCTGTCTCTGGCTGTAATCGTTATTTGTGGTACAATCTACCTCCCACAAAGGTCAGTTTATACCTTGGCTTCTATGGGAAATAGGCTCGAGAAAAATCAAGAGGAATATGAGAACACGTACAATGACATACCAGGAGAAAAAAAAAAAAGTATTACCTGACTTCAGGAAAGCCAGAAAACAGATCATTTTTATTCTTCAGTTAAAATATAAATACTACAAATACGTTATATAAATCTAGGCACAGTGTTGGGCTCCAACGCTTTCAGGAGTTAAATACAGAAATTGAGTCTTTTCCAGAAATGGGTACTTCCTCTCTCCCTAATGACACGCCTATTTTTCAGTACCTCCAGAGCTGCTATTCCCAATAAGATTATGAGTAAGAGTTGAGCTGACATACTCTATCAGTCTTATCAGAGCTTCTGGTTATGGTTTAGCACTTCAGAAAGTGAAGACAGCCAAACACCATCAGAGAAAATGAAAATAAATAAGCAGAAGTTGTAACAAATATGGAAAATAGGAGGTAAGATTAAAGATAAGTACTTGCTTTTTGCCATCTGCTGTGTGACACCATATTCCAACACATGAGAAGCCATCACACTACCAATTGATCTCCTGTCTGATGTTGAGAAACGCAGCTGTTCTGCATCACTAACTTTCCAGAAAGATGACTCTGCCATGACGTTTTTTCACAGGCCAGGGTGGTTTTTTTGTTTGTATTTTAATAGCAAGAGTGCTTTTTCCTGGACCATTCTTCTTCATAATTGAAAAAACTTTTCACTGACCACATTTTGTGTTTGTGTGAACATGTGCTGTCACTTAGGAGTCTATTCTGTAAGCTACCTTGGCATACTAGACAGTCCTGGTGTTTATTTTGGGTCCATCAGAGGGGTGCACCACGTTAGCCAACTCTGCTCCATGAAGTATTCCTGGCAGAAGGATAACCGACCTGTGTGCCACACCAAGCGCAAGGGCACGCTGCTCCCAACAAGAAATCCCACAAGGCAGCTCAGAAACCTTAAATGTCGCACCACTAAATCAGGTATTGGCTTGTAGTTTTCAAGGACCCAGCTACCGTGCACAAGGTTCCCCAAGCTGCTCTCAGAGCAAAGAGAAAT
The DNA here is from genome assembly GCA_013389905.1 of Sula dactylatra. Lineage (NCBI taxonomy): Eukaryota > Metazoa > Chordata > Aves > Suliformes > Sulidae > Sula > Sula dactylatra. The sequence continues at coordinate 20,177 of WEKW01026422.1, forward strand.
ATGGCTTCCAGTACTAAATGCAGTTGGACTTTGGAAGAAGTACGTGATCCCCGTTTGCATGAAAACTGGAGTGAAACTCAGGTTCTGCTGAAGACAATTGGACTTTTCCAGTTGATGTTATTGGAGCTGAAGTTCCACTCTAAAAAATTCCCAGGACACTCCTGCCGGAAAATATTTATAGAACACTTCTTCTCCCAGCTACAGAAAAAAAACCCAGAAATATAAGACTTGCAGCAGATGCAACAGAAGAAATCGCAGACGTAATTTCTTACACTGCAGTAAACTGAACTTCTCCTTTGAAATTAGGGTATTTTTATGCGAAGTGTTTCAGGGCTAGATTCCCAAATTCATTTTCTTACACCTTAGAAGAATATAAAAATCAGCAAAGTCAGACATATATTTACAACTTCAGCGATGAAATAGATGACGCGCTTTTCCTAGGACCTACTTATCAATGTGAATTAAGGTTCATAATCTCCTATGTTTAGAAAGGGAGAGAGAGCAGGAACAGAAATTGTTTTTGATGATTACGCATTGCCTACATTAGAACAATAACTGGACTGTGTCATTACTCAGAAGAGATGAGCCAATTAAAAGAAGGAGTGACTGTACCATTAAAAACAGATGACTTATAATTCATTAGCTATTTTGGCACTGTACCCCCATGTGTTGCGTGCCGTATTTTGCATCCTCTATGTTGTAATTTACATCCTCAATTTCAGTATCATTATGGGGAGAGTCAAGGGATGCCATTGTATGCTGCTTTACATATTCTTTTATTTAGCTGGCAAGCACTGTTCCATGTTTCAAGAAATGCTAATATTTTTAGTTTTGAGTTGCTGTTTTGCTTGCGGGAGCTGTCGCAAGTTAACAAGATGGTTTGTTCTCTGCTTTACTGTCTCTAACTAGAATTAATTCTTGAAATAAAGTCATTCCACTGGCACTGCTGTTCTAGCAGTCTAGGAAAGAAAACAAGGATGAGGAAGAACATCTTGTATGCTCTTTGACCATCCCTGTCACACAACTAGTGAATGCAGCCTTAAGTAAACTAAGAACATACCCAGACTCCACATCATTGATTTCTCATCCAGCGGGAAACCAGCTTGCATGACCAGGAACATCTGCTACCACTCAGCCTTGGGATGATAAAACTTACATAAGACACAATCTTATACTGTCAACAATTCTGTTTTTCTTTCATTGTTCAGGTACTGGCTATCGCTAAACACTTACGATGTGATTTTCACAGAGAGCAGGAATGTAACCCCTTTGGTGCATATATAGATTCCAGTATATCCTCCCCTCTATGGTAATTCTGGTTGCTTGAGTATAAATGCATTTTATTCACATTAAGACATAAGCTAAAAATCATCTATCCCTAGCTGCTGCTTCCGCAGTTACACCAAGACTGGATTCTCAGGAACTGGAACGTTGCTTTGGAGAGTTAAATACTGCCCAGACACTTTCAGCATTTCTCTGTGTGTTACTTAATGCTTTCACACTGCATTAGAGGCCAGCAGAAGAACACTGTGTTCGGGCCTTAGTACAGCCGAGTTTATAAACCATCAAATCTGGTTTGAACTTCCATGAATAGGATGTAATCCTTTGCAGCGGCTGCAGGACTGAACTCATTTCAATGCTACAAAACCAGTTTTTGCAATACAGCGAATCTTGCATTTAGACTTTTGCCATTATATTTATTATTATTCTACACTTCAAACATGAAACTTTGGTGAGAGAGGAGGGATCTACCCCATTTCAGTCTAGGCTCTCTGGCTGCATCTACATTACATTTGTCACGTATGGCAAAGGTATACAGTATCATGCATACAGAAAATGCACTCCAGAAACATACCTAACACACTCCCCTACCATTAACAGGTGTTCAGTCCTTGGATCCAGATAAAATATAGTATGGCATAGATGTGGGGTCCTCAGTATGAACTGCTTCCCTTTCCAGGTCCACCACTACAGTGATGACTACTTGCTAATAGAGAGACAGCCTCTGCCACAAACTACTGAGAGTAATCTTCTATATGCAGCATGTCTGAATTTCCCTCACAAACATAGACACCATAGGCACTTAACGTGACACGTGTTTTCCTCGTTAAGCAGGTCACACGAATGGCCCCATCGCATTTAATTAAACCAGACACAGAAATGTACGGATTTCGCAGCTAATGGTGAATGCCACAAGCAAAACAGAGGGCACCCTGTGTTGTTCCCTCGGAACATTTTCTGAGAGTGTTGTTTAAAAAGGAAAAAAAAAACCTAAATTATTCAGTTTATGTACATCACTTTAGCTAGCCAACCAAAGTCACATCATAATCATGTGGACCAGTGCTTCCTTTTCCCCTCTGAAAAAAAACACATTTCCTTGCATGTATTCCCACAGCTACCCTTTCTACCCGGGTGCTCTACCTTCATTTCCCACTTAACAACATACCACTTAGGAGCTCAAAGTCCTTGAGAATATTTCATTGAAACTCTCAACATCTTTTTGCTTTGCTGTACCCCTACTTGTGCTGATGTGTAAATTCAGATAGTACACATAAACCAGCTGCCTGGCATCTTGTTGAAAGTCATCCTCCCGCTGTGAGTCCTGCTCTGCAATAAAGAGAAATTGCAACAATAGGATACTTTGCTCCAGATCTTTTCAACACACAACAGAGCACGGACGATCAGAAAGCAATCAGAAATTGATTCTGGATTATTTTCCATCCTTTTTCTTTGTCTCCACTTACGAAGATCTTTAAGCTACTTGTAGCAACTTACAAAACAAGAGATTGCTGTCGCTGCTATTTAGCTCCCAGCAAATGATGACAAGTGAGGAGTACTCTGCATCTCGGCACCACAGAGCACCAGAGCCTGCCCTGATGCTTGCTTCCCCTTCCCTGCTGCTCTCAGCTGTTTTCACTCTTAGTCTCCAGTCTCTGGTTTCAGCTTCCACAGCATGCTTTATTTTTTAACAGAGCAGTAATTGTACGTGTTAAGCATTAGAAACACCAGCCCATTAACAACATAAAACAAACCTGAAAACCGAAATGGCTACAAGGAGACAAAACCAAAGGCAGTAGCATAGTTAGGCCATCCCAGATTTGTTCCAGAAAGAGGTAATGAATGGAGGGGTTTCCAGTGGCACGGTTTTTCTATCAGAAAATTTGCCAAAACTTTCAGGAAATGAATTCAAAGAACTTTAATCGGGATGGAATAAAAGAGATGCCCAGCACACAGTTATGTCCGCAGCATGGCATGTTTCAGCAGGAAAGAGAAGCAATCTAGGAAACCCTCAGCACAGTATTTAGTGCATGTTCCTGAGATGGTAAAGATACCGCATCATCCCCATATTCTCTATTAGGAAAGGAATAACTTTGAAGCCAGATTCTCCCCCAGTATAGTGCCCTAACCAGAGGGCCGACTAACTGCTCAGGAAAGTCTTGTTCTTCCTCCAGAGCAAACAAAAAATGTGTTTTTGAATTGCTCTCGGTTTCACCTCGATGTGGATATCTTCATGACAAAAAGAAGAGAAAAAAAAAAATCTGTTTGGCTAGATCACTGCTGCTGTAAGTTCCCTCTTTTGCTGAAAGCTGAAGGTTTCACCAAATCACAGTAAGGCAAAGGCTTCAGGCCCAGTTTGACTCTTCATGAAGTGTGAATGGCAAGATGACATCAGCATGTAAGTGAGCTTTATCTCACAGTTTGCTTTATCCTTTCCTCCCCTGTGAGGTAGCCCTGATCTATGCAATTCTCATGCAGCAGGGAGTCTGCCAGTTGTGTAAACAGTGAGAAATTCCAGCTGGTGTATCCTGTGGCTGTCTGTCTTCTCCACCATCTCCTTTAAATCCTTCCACTAAACACCAGTTCTGGTGTCAGTTTAACGCAGTGATCTTCTTCAAAAACAAAAATTTATCAAGCTCCAACTCTCTGAAAGACTAAAAATTAGGAAAGACTCCTCTGGACTTCAGAGAGCCTAAAGCCCCAGGACTTAGAGACCTGAGAAGAGCTCAGCTTCTGTTAAAACTCACAGATCTATCTAGCCTTAGAACAGCTGTCAAGAAAAATTACTAAAATTAAGCCAGTATGGCCATCTTAGAAAAAAATCTAAAATTAATTTAGGATCACTAAACATAAAAAGTACAAAATCCATCCCAGGATATAACATTTAATCTTTGTCCTGGTCACAGCCTTTCCTAGACATCACTATTGGCAACTGTTGGAAACAGCATACTGGGCTACAGAGACCTGAGGTCTGAACTACTCTAGCAATTATTCTGTTGAACCCTTTTTGAAACAGCAATATCCTCAATAGATGGACACTCATGTTATTCTACTAAGTCAATTCTAAGCAAGTGAACTGTAATAGCCATAGCTAAAATAAAAATCTTTGGAGATTTTAGACCTGAAATTACAGATGTGCTAGAGAGTGCATTAATTCAGTATGGTCTTTGTCATTGAATTTCTTGAGATTTTAATTTGAGTATCACAGGGATGCCTTGCAGTAAAAAAATAAATGGAATACATAATAGAACATGTTATAGAAGATAACAGTGCCAAGTGAAAATCTCCTATCTTAATAAATGTTTTACACAATTATTCTTCTTTTAAGCCTTTCCTGAGATTTCTTATCCTACCATCTACAAATTCCTATTCCTACATCTTTCTGCTTTCTGTTTGACACCTCCTCCTTGTTATAGACAACATTAAACACATGAACTTTAGCCGTCCCAGCCGCTGGGCAGATCCTTGAATCATTGCTGCAATCACAAAAAAAGAAAAACAAAAAAAAAACACCAAACACCAAAACAAAACAAAAAAACCCCAACACACAGATTCTTTACTCAGTAACTCTGTTCTAAAACTTAATGAGAGTAAATGGAATGACATCAATACACACTAGTGCAAAATTAAATATAAAACAAAATTTTCCCATTAACTTGAAGCAGCATTATAACCTACATAACCAGAGAGTTATGCAGGCTCATTTTGAACACATGTGCATGACCTGAATTCATACTTTGTTTACTAACACACGTTGAATATATGAAATAAAGACCTCACTATCATAGAGTGCCTCATGGTATTAGCACACATAACTATATTACAAGAATAGAAGTGTTTTATTTTTTTTTATATATATATATATATATACACACACACACGTGTGTGTGTGTGTGTATACACATAACCTTAGTCTTTTTAGTTCAGGAACAATTGCAGAACAAAACTAATTACTTCAGATCTACAAAACTAATTTTTTTTTTAATGAGCCAATGAAAAGATTAATATTTCAACTTGGGACAAAAAAAAAAAAATCAGTTCTCTGCTTTTCTTCTACAAGCCTGCCTGGAATAAAAGAGTGTTGTCTCAAATAATGCAATTCAGGGAAAAAATAAAGGAAAAAAACACCAAACCAAAACAAAAAAGTATTCTTCAAAGATAACTGATGGATGGATTGATTACTGACCAGTCAATATGCAGCATGCTCTGCATGACATTTGAAAAAGTATTTCAAAATTTCATTTTAACACATACTCCACTAGTAATGAAAAATGTGCTGTCACTGATAAGTGGCCTTACCAGAAGAGTTTGTGGCGAGAAGGCTTTGAAAGAAGGAAATGGAAAGGGTATGGCCTTTCATTACATTAGGTAAATCTATTTGACCACAGAGAGGTTGAGACTCTGCTGCTGAGGTTACAAGCTAAACAGGCCATCAACTTAATTAACGTATGACTTTTCAACCAAGGGCACATTTTAGCTACACCCAACGATCAATGTAATTCCTTTACAAGGTTAACCCTCTGCCACCAGAGCTGAATTTGGCAGATAGCCCACGAGCAGCGCGGCACCACTCATGAGCGTCTCCTAAACCACCTTGGGGGAGCAGCCAATTCTCAGGCTCCTGGCGGACAGCTGCAGCCAGCTGCACGCCAGCGAGACACAGCCCTGAGCCTGGCTGCAAGCGACGTGCCAGATGACTCCCTTCTCTTGAAAACATGGTGGAAACAACTGCCACTCCACTGCCTCAAAAGCCTTCCTTCCCTCCCCTACCATGGGAGAAAAAGGTGGCCAAATCTGGGTGATTAACAAAAAGATGTTTCCCACAGACTTCCAGTAAGCACATCCTGTACAGTGACAAGTACATCATCCTGCTCTTCAATTCTGCCTTAAAATCCCATTCTTCTGCCTGACAGCTCCTGTCTTGCATACAGACCCAATATTTTGGATTCCTGGTTGTGATGTTGTCACAGGGCTTTTGAAGCTGGAAACTGTTACTCATGCAAAGGTTTTGTCCTGAAACTTGAAACCAGGTGAAACTTCCCCATTGCCTCCTTCCCTCCCTTCCCCCAGCCCAAGAGCTCTAGTCAGCTTTGCAGCAGCTTTTGCCAACTTTCAGGAGCATTTGAGCACACCTGGGCTGAGCCTCAGAAACCAAGGAAGGATGTGTAGACATTGATGGAAATTACGCAAAGCAAAACCAAACCCCCTCCAGAGGTTTCATGTCACCTCTGTGGTGCTCCTGGGCTGCTACAGCTAATTTAGTTTCCCAGATTATACAAGCACGGCTTTCAAAACCACATTTTGGGCCACTTTTGCTGTTGGCTAGAGCCACATCCAAAACATGCCTGTCTTTCTCTACTTGCAAGTAGCTTCATTAAACTGAAATTTGTAATATTAAGCACAGGAGTACCACTGAAACAGAAATACCTCTATATTGTAAGGCAGTTGCATTTTCTGACACGCACCAAGGACCTTGTCCAAACAGGGGGCTTGGCTCAAATGGGTCTTTGTTACCTTGTGCCTCATTTCTCCCTCTGGAAACCCCTGGACTGGGGGCACACAACAGAGCCTGTGTGTCCTGGATCTAACTCTTTGATTTCCTGTCTGACAGCACCCCAAAATACTGCATCCTCTAACTCTTGCATGAAACCTAAAGATCATGCTTAGCCTAGAGTATTTTTTTTTTTTTTTTTTTTAGCAAGATATTTATGTGTTGTTTCATAGGCATTGAGCAACAGAGGCAGAAACCCAGATTAAGAAGGGAATTATCTAAATAGAAATTACACTTTAGATGACAACCATAGCCAAGGTGTGGGTGCTCAGCTCCCTTCTCACAGACACTCACTCTTTCAGAACAAATTACTTGTCCTGAAAGAGGGTCAAAGGAACTACAAACACCTAAATAAGAGAGGAAACCCTGTGTAGTGAACAGAATTTGCTCATGTTATTAGTCATTTATTAAATAATTAGTGTTACATATGTTACCTCTACAGCATTGAACACAAACACAGATTATTTCCTATCTTTCTTTCTTCTTATAGTTTATTTAAAAACAAAAGAATAAAATTTAGGCATTTGAAAATTTTTTCTTATCTGCCAGCACAGCAGAATCCCACCTACCTACTCTTTTGCCAGCTGAGCTTCAGCAACCAGCCTCAGGTAGTTTCCTTCCCAGAGAGTAAAAGTTGGAATTTTTCACAGTCCAAGTAAATTTTTTTTTTTTTTTTTTTTTACACCAGCAATTGATTCCTCGGAAGTAAACAACTGACCATCAATCAGCACTTCACACACTGGGCAGGGAGAGCAGTTCAGACCCATTATTTCCTTTACCTTTAGCTGTTCCTTCTACATCACACATCTCCACTTACCTCCTGACAGCATCAGCATTCACCCTTATCTCTCTCCCCCCTCAGGATTGCTACTACATTTTCCACGGCACCAGGGAGGGACATTCTGTTTTCACTACGGAGTCCCATGGTGCCACAGCACAAAGGCTCAGCCTGCCAAGCAACAAGCCAGTCTGGAGCAGGTCCCCAACAGAAGCCCCACTGACCAAATATGGAATTTTAATACACCTCTGACTCATATCCATACTGTAACTCCAAGCGCCTCGGTCTCCTTGCACAGCTAGGTCTGCTTTAGCTTGCTGTCTTTGGAAAAACAGTGATGGGACCTTTGTGCCCAAGGAGTGATGCCCACTGAGACTACCAGTGCAACATCTGCACAATTGATGATAGACCCAGAGATGGGGGTAGATCTGCTGCAAATAATAGTTTTTGAGGAGTTCCTGGCATAACCTCATCTCCTTTACAAGCACATTTGCACGCATCTCCTCCTCTCTGTGTCGCTAAGACTGGCTTGGTCTGGGAAAGCCAGGTAGTAAATGCAACCCCACTTGGAGCTGGAGCTTGCTTGCTTTTCAACCTAACAAGAATGAGTCAGACAAAGCATCCTGATTTACTCAGGTGGAGGGCTTTTTTTAGACAGGAATGGAAAGGAGTGGGTGCGGTGGCTTATGCTAATTTTCATCTATTTATTTTGGGAAATAAGCTACTTATACATGGTATGTTTGGTTTGGATTAATTTGGGCAGACACAGAATGACTGTCCACAGTTTGACCTTGACATGAGTAACTGGCCTTTAGCAGGGAGGGGGGACATTGACAGATATTGCCTGAAGAAAGGGATCGGTCACAACCCAACTGCTGCAGAAGTTGCTCTGGGCAACAGATCGGGGCTGGAAAAGGTGAAAAGAGTAGGGGGTAAAAGCATGAACAGTGGTCAGAAAAAACGGAGAGCAGGGAAGCGAGGTTGATCGGGGCTACAGACACCTCCTGCTAATATAATTTGGTTTGGAGTTACAATGTTTGTACCGAGCTGAACTCGAGGACAGGAAGAGGCAGACAATAGCACAAAGCTGCTGCATTGTTCGCCCCATGTGCTCTTTTCTTTCCCCTTGGCTTACCCAGCTGATCATTATGTAACCAATCAACTGGGCTAATTTTCAACCTGTCCAGGATATTCTCAATTATGTATTCTTCATAGAATGTCATGGTTTATTTTTAAAAGGTCCAGAATATTTCCTGTGATTAATGTCTGGATTAGTCGTTGTTTTACAGGGTATATAGACTTAGGTAACCAATCTTAATCCTGACTGAAAGGGCAGTTCAACACGAGCAAGCTTTTAATTTAAGTATCTTAACAAAGGGATTATATATTCTTCCCCTTCCTTACAAATCTTCAGAGGAAAAACACAGCAATGGCAGATCAAGTGGGGCACGAAACATTTTTTTCTGTTCTGGGAAGGTCTGCTTAAAAACCGAGCAGATTTCAAAATGACAAAACAATTTTTCCTGGCAAGTTTGGTATCAGGCTTTGTTTTGCTAAACCTGATTACGGACTTTGGCTGCTCAGCACAAGCATATGTTCCAAGCCAATTTAGTCCCTGCTCAGAATGAGTCTCCTTATTTGTCCAACAGCTTCGGAAATCATTTTTTCATGGTGACTTTGAGTGACCGCTTAGCACACACTGCAAAGGTATTCCAGGGACAACAGACCTCTGCAGCAACTGCAAGTCCAATGCAAGACTTTTCCCCACCACCACCACTTTTTTTTTTTTTTTAACACTTCTGGTCAAGCTGCTTTAATAAAGCTTTTCTATTTGTTTCTAAATCTGTTAGCCACATTGCACATGTTCCAAGGGAAGAAATGTCAGTCAGAGACTGCACTGACTATATGGTAAAATACCACAAAAACATGGACAAAAGGGTAAAAAAAAAAGTCAGGATTTCAAATACAGCCCTCATTTCCATGCATCGGTATGTCATGAAAACCTTCATATCTGCAAAACTCAGAACTAAAGATGGAAAAGATGCTCAGATCTGTGTAACCTCTCTTACATCCTCTGCAAGATCTTGGCTCTCCTTAGGACCCTTTCAGAGCTCTGTCCAGTTCAGTTTCTAAATCCTGAATGAGAAGATTTCTAGTGTTGTCTTTACACAGACTGGACCAGAGGGGAAAAATGACACACAAGTCTCAATAGCCAGAACCTCCCCTTCACGTTGAGCAGGCAACCCTTACAGATTCAGGTCATTCTTATATCGACAGAACTACTAAAATCCCGCCAAATAGTGCTGTACTCCTCCACTAGCACTAAATACTCCGCCCTCACTGGCATTCATACATTTCCCATGCAGTAAGTATTTACTAGACATCCTCTTCCGTTCCTCCTGAGAGAAATCCACAAGAACACAACACAGTTGTGTTTGATACAACAGTAATGCATCTAAATTTGGGGATCTGAGACAACAAACAAAAAAACCAAGCCACTAATAGCCACCAAAACTGTCACCTGGTTTGGACTAGACGCAAGGGAAACCAGTCTCTCTGGAGTCAATAAAATGGTACTAGAGGAACTGGGTCTCCCTGTGACTAGAAAATTATGGGTTGCCAAACTGCTTCGTTAGCCACCTCTGCTGTACTCCCTGGCCATAGTGAACACACAAATCGTCAAGCTTAGGAAAACCTAGGCTGGGCACGTTACTAAATGCTTACTTCCAGCTCAGCTAGAGACCCCTTGCCTGGCAATTTCATTGTCACAGCAGTGTCAACACTGGGCCTTATCAATGGGTTGGACAGGCCACCCAAGATAACCCATAATAGGCAGGCAGAAGCAGTGCATACCAATGTTTTTAGCTATGCATACTGACAGTAAGCAAACAAACCCTACTGAACATATTGGCCAGGGCTAATACGACTTGGCTAATATAAGAAATTAACCTCTCTCTGCTTCAGATCACCCTTCCTGCAAACAAAAGTATACCAACTTGCATACCTCAAAGCAAAGAGTTGAAGCAATAATGATTGTTGACAGATTGGCATTATAAAGTAAGACAGTCTGATTTTCCTCACTGGATGGGAATGACAGATATTTCAGAGTTTATGATTGTCTTTCTCCCTCCTGGAGCAGAGAGGACAGGCAGCCCCAGCACAAATAAACCTGTTCCCTTTGCTTTCAGACACCTTAGATCTGTTTCTGGAATGAAACACTCAGATTTCCAGCTCCACTGATCCCCACAACAGGTGGACTGAAGGTTCTCTTAAAAAAAAAAAAACCTACTAAAAATCTTTCTCAGGACACTGAGAAGTCTCCCTACAATGGAAGGGGAGGGAGGCAGAGATCTGCCATGCAGAACAAGAAAACTTCCCTCCTTGTACCAAATTATCTGTGGGTACAGGATGAAGAAAATGCAAAACAAGTCCTGCTATCCTTAGCTCTACAAATCTGGGCTCCATCGATCTGTTGAAGAGCAACCTCTAGAGATTTAGGGAAAAGCCGTGCAGTTTACATGGGTCTTCTGCAAGAGGAAAATCACTCCTAGCCTATTTTCATGAAAGCCACTTACTGAGCTTGGTCACATTTACATTCCCTTCCTCCTTCAAGAGCCACATAAGACAGAGTCAAGAGATCAGAATAAGGTGTCTAGAATAACAGTCTTCAGCAGCAGTGCCTACACGTGTCTTCGTAAGAGATTACAGGTTTGATTAATATTTCCAGGCCTCCCCCCATTAACCACAGTGCCTTCTGCCTCCAGGTACTGAGCCGAAAGGAACAGGACAGTCATACTGACAAACAGTTTCTCAAACATGTCAGGTTTCTGCTGCTCATGCATGAACTCACTCCAGGATCTTCTTGTAATGTAATCAGGCTGAAACAAACTCTTTCAGTCTGAAGTAACGGATTGCGTTTCTGCAGGCTTAGGAATGAGAGGCCTGGAACAGATAATCTTTTGTTGCTATCATGGCAATCCCACCCAGGGCACCCTCTGGGGATGTGACAGGGCTTCGTACTCAATCAGCTTCTGGTTTACAAACTCTGGGTGGTCGGCCACACAGCACCTGCTGCAAAATGCTCAGCCCTCCCTCTAGTCCAGGGAAGTCCACCCCTGGGCTGTATCTTCTCCCAGAAGACAGCATTCGGCCAGGCCAAGCCCAAACTGATCCTCTCTGGAGGAAAGAGGACTAACAAACTCTGAAATGTCCATTAGGTTCAACAGAGTTGCACCCATGGCCCAAAGTAATGGAGTCTCCTCCTGTCTCAGCAAACTGCAACTGAGACCCACAGCTCCACCCTAGTTTTCTCAAGTCCAATGACAGGGACCAGAGAGCCAGCTTAATGACTTTTCTCTCTTAAGATGTTAGCAAAGAGGAGACACCTGTTCCCCCAACAGGGAAGCTGTGCAGTATCTCACAAAAAGCCAGTGCTGACCTAATTGACACACACCCTGCCCCACTGTCCCGATCAAGTCAGGGATCTTTAGGTCCCCCATCATGAGGGCACTAATAGGCCCTAATTGCTCTGACAAGCCTCACCCAGGACCCTCTGCCTAGGGGCCCAGGAAACTCATTAAAGCTAACTGTCCAGGATCCTGCTCCTTCCCCACGCTAACTCTCTAGGAGCAGCAGGAGCAGGGCCAGGGTGGTGACAGTGACAAGATCCACCTACAGCCCAGTGACCATGCAAATAGGTGAGGTTACAGGTCAAGTCAGGGGTCAGGCTGGAAAGTCCAATGAAGACCAGTAGGGGACACAGTTGGGCATAGGTACACCTATGATATAGCTCAGGTTCACCTAATTGTCAGGTGTTGACAGTCATATCTTCAGACATCAAATGTTCCTTGATGTCTTCCAGAACGAGTTTGAACCTCCAGAGTCTTTTCCAGTTCCAGCTCAAAACAAACCTCTCAAACCAGACAACAAAAGTGAACTACAGCTAATACACTGTTTTCAGTGCTTGCTTCTTAACATCTTTTGTTACATCCAAGTGCTCCAGAACAACAGATGTCACCAAGAATACCTCCTGTAGCATTATATGCTCACTACATGGCTACTCTGACCAGGAGGAGACTAACTCAACAGCCCATTGCTCTATCACAGAGTTTCACCACTTTCCTTCTTTCAATTCCATCAGTATTTTGAGAAAAGCCTGTCAGTTACCATTTTGTGCACCAAAGAGCCAAGGGTTTAACAGCTTGAGATGCAAAGCCTGCAGGATGTTCAAATGAGACAGTGACTTCCACAGAAGTGGAATTTGAGGAAAAAGGCAACAGATTGTCCCTAAAAGAATGACACCTGCTCCCACCACTTCTTTTGATTTACCTTGAATGCAAGGTAAGGAGGGACTTTTCACCAGGAGGTGACAAAATTTGTCAAGACTGTGTATACAAGCATGTAACCATTCAACCACGTCCTACAAACTTAAGCCTGGGTTTTACATGCTTTTACATTTACATTCTGCTTGCTTTAATGCTTTTGCTCTGTTCCTATGAACATCAGGCTTTCTTCTTATTCTGATAAACTCATTTCTTCTGGAATGTTGCTACCAATTGAAGATGCTATGGCATACATCATAGGTAGCTGCATTACAGTTACAGTCAATGACTTCCTCAAAACCAATTGGGTTTAGCCAGCATGAATTGAAAAGGGCTACTGCAAGGTAAAAGACACTGCCTGCCTGAATACACACAGTGAAACTGTGAGAAGACATTCTCCAAGTCTCCTAGACCAGGACTGAAAAAAAAAAAAAAAAAACAACTTTTGCTCGACCAAGCACATACACAAGAAACTCAGACAGTGTAAGGGCTGCTTGTGTAGATGAACAAGATGGGGTTGAGCAATCTAGCAATAATTTTCCATTTTCTACTGCTGCAGCACTTAAGCATAAAGCTCCCTTGTTAATTAAACACAATTCCGCTCTCTACCAAACACATATTTGTTTCTAAGTATTTGTTTTTAAGCAATTCCAGGAAACAAGGCCTCTTGCCTCTTCTTCCCCTCCATCCTCCCGCCTCCCTGCTCCATCCCCTGGAAAGATGCCTTTTAATTCTGACCTTCCACATATGTCCAAGCTAATCCATGAACAACTGCACTGAAGGGGAAAAAGCATGACAGCTTCGCTTGGGGCCCAGGGAGGCAAGTCTTGCAGAGGCCCTTTTGTTGTTCCCCAGGTAGGATGTTTAGCTCTCCATCCATGCAGCCGGAATTCCTTTCTCACCACACCCAAGGTCATTTTAATGAAAATTCCTAAGCCCATGCCAGGGGGATAGAATTGCTCCTAATCCTTCAGCAACACGTCATTTGATCCCCGGGCCCACTGGGGTTATTATTGTGTGTCTGCAGAGCCCAGCAAAGCAGACAGGAGTAGAAAAATGGCAACCACTGCAGGAGATCCGCTTCCCTTTCCCAACCTTTCTTTTAGATTGCCTTTATTTTTTTTCCCCCTCCAGAGCACATTCACCGCCTGCCAGTTTTCAAGGGATAATGCCATGTTTTAAGTCACCCTCTGCCATTCCCTAGAAGCTGCACACATTTTTAATGAAATTAATGAGGAAGTTTAATTTTAAAGGCAGATTGTTTCCTCTGGTTTGCATTTTGAAAGGAACTGCATGTCTGTGTGGTCCACGCCTTACAGTACTGTACTGATGTTTTACATCTGTGTTCAAGCAATCCTTTAGCATCACGAAAAACAACACAAAAACAAAATTAAAGCAAAATAGCATTTTTGGCAGGATACAGAGGAGAGAAATAGAGCTAGTGAATCCAGTACAACTTTTTTTTTTTCTGGACTTCTTCCCACACTGACACAGGGGCCTGTGTTTTATGTAGAAAGCTTTTGGTGGATAAGTTAAGGTTTAATTCTTTCCCTCTCATTTAGTTGCCTCCCCGCCTATCTGAGCAGTGATTCCCTTTTCCTATCATGCTGAGATCTGGAAATCCACTGCCTCAGGATGCCCCAGGCCTCACACAAATCTGCCTGCCTTTCCTCATTAGCACTACTTGCTTCCCTGGCACAGAGATTTCAGAGCTTTCCATCCCTGCCAAGACGCAGGCTTATAAATGAGCAAATTTCCTTACCGGCATTTAAGTATTCGTAGGGCTGGGCTCACAAGCTATTTCCTACTCTCTCATCTCTTCCCAAAACATGCAAATTTCCAGTGTTTCCTACAAGGAAATAGAACAGGGAATTTCATCCTATAGAAAAAATGAAGCAATCATAGCCTTGCACAAAGGCTGCAACTGCTGTAAAACTTACTACAAAAAACGCATCTCTAAGATTTGCAATGAAATCCGCCCAGTTCTTGTCTACTACCTTTCACTAGCAGATGTCAGAGTCGGGCATAGCAGAGAAGAGTATTGCTATCTCCAAGGAGAAACAGTAGCAGGAGAAAGAGAGCTGTTTGGCCAAGGTCGCTGGGCATACAACAGCTGAGACAGCAACACAAAGGAAAACTTCCCATCTAGGCCAGGAACGTGTCCCAGCTTGCTCTCGACCTGATCTGGACAACAAGGGACCAGTGCCCCACAGCATCTCCTCTTCCAAACAGCTGCCTAACTCACATTACTATGAGATGAGGGGTAAGCAGCAAGGTTTGGTCTTTCTGAATCCTTTTAAGTGTTTCACCAAGTCTGCAGGCACTTAGTTTTCCTAGCTGCAGTCAGCTAACAGTGTATTGGCTCCACTGCATACTGCTAAAGAAGCATTGCTCCTAAAAGTTATAAAAACACAGCTACTAACAGTACATTGGCCCATGCCCTAGAAAGTAGCACATTTGAACCAAGAAGCTATGCTACTCCAACTGCTCTCCTCGGCACAAATCCCGTAACGTGAATGTTACCGTTGCACAACTGAGCCTGTCTCTCATGCTACCCCCCATTCCCAACACTTGCTGAACTGCAGAGGAACAGGTTCGATTACAGTGAATTTTACGTTATTAATTTTTCTAAAGCTAATTCAAAACTTATACCTACCCGGAATACTGGCAAACTGGTGGTCCCATCAACAGAAAAGAGAAGTTATAACTGCATATACTATCAAACTATTGCATTGTTACCAAGGCCTGGGGGAGTCAGGGGACTTTCTTTTTCCCCCTAGGATTTTACAAAATACTTAAGAATTGCTAAAAACTGAGACTGCTTCACAATATAATTACAGTATTTTCCCATACAAAAGAGCTGTCAAAAAAAACCCTCAGAAAGTCATTGATAGAAATGACAGAGAAGCAAGACACCACAGCAAAAATAAAGTATTCTATATATACACACACACAGTTTTTACATATATTAAAAAATAACATCTCATTTCTACCAAAACTAGGGGGCGGGGGTGTGCAGAAATTAGTAGCTATATGAACGTCCAAGTACTACCACATCCTTTGCCCACACATGGGGCACATCGTGCCTATTATCGTGCTCTCTCTAATTTAGTTTCATTCACTACTAGCTTTTCCAAACAATTATCATCCTGTAGATCGTTCTTATTTTATATGATCTACTTCACCATTAGCTATAAAGCAACAGTAAATAGGGCCAAATCTACTGATAAACCGACCTAGAGCCAGGGATGATGTAAACACACTTGCTCTGCCAATCCACCTTCTTCTATCCTGACCTGCCATACTTCTGTTATTCTAGGCCTGGGCCTGATCAGAGACAGTTCTTTGTGCCAAACTATTAGGTAATCACACACACACAAAACTTAATAAAAAAATATAATTGAAAACATTCATCAGAATTGAGTTTGGGAAAGAAAAAAAGAAAAGAGAAAAATAATTGACAGAAAAGTGTGGGGGGGTGATATGTAAAGATACGTGGATTTTTTTTTTTTTTAGTTTATTTTACCTAACTTTTTTTTTTTTTTTTTTAATGGGACAGTCTAGCTTGTGTTATCCGGCAGCCGTTGTGCAGCATGATAGGAAACCGATTGATTGATCACAACTCAGCTTGTCAATGACCAGCATTACAAAGGTTGATGTATCCCCTGTGGAGGAACTGTGCAGACACACTTGACTGATGGATTGAATGTAGCAGAGTCCCACACTAGTCTGAATTGTAAAGGTTAATGCCATACTATGCAGGGGTCCTCCTGATTGATAGGATATTTGACTGGTTGGAGCCCAGTCCCACAATGATCACAATTCTGGGGGTTTATGGCACACTGAATTCCTCAACCTGACACAAAGCCAGGCTGCAGTTCACATGCCTCTCTTACATGCTAATCACGAAGGTTAATTCATGACAGGTGAGGATTGCTGCAGCTTTCTATTTCTTAAGTAAGATGAAGAAATTACTTAATGTGGCACCTATCTTGTGGATGGCTGCACAGTTTCAGGGACAATGTCCTGCTAATAAAACATGTGCAATGTCACTTGCTTTGTTCACAAAGGTGCATTATAAAAATCACTGAAGACAACTTTGAGTAGCCAATCCTTTCCTCAAATCAAGCTGTCTGTCTTTAGGGACTGACTCTTTCTGTTGAAGAGTGAGTTCTTGAGCCTTCAAACAGCATTGTCTCAGTATAAAACCTTTTATTGTCATAGAATTAGGGTAGCTAATACCATCAGCTTTGTGCCTTCCTGCCCTACTGCATTCATACCAAAATAAAATGTGAAACTGTTGTTAAGTACTAAATAACTCTGCACACACTGACCAGTTGTTCTCCCAAGATCTGATATGCTTTTAGTATAAGGAAATTCTACATAATTTATAAAATGATAATGATCATGTGAGGGAAATTTCCAAAATTATCTGAACCACAGGTTCTGTAGCAAGAAAACATGTTTTGGAGGTGGTTTTGGGGTTTTGTTTGGGGTCGAAAAAATCCTGGGTCCATTAAATCTCATAATTTACTGCTGCTACTGTTATTATGAAAGATGAGGGTTTCTATCTTATTGGGACCTTTTCAATATCTTTCAGTTTTAATAGCTAGTTTTCTACACATGCAGTCAAGAAACAACTAGACTTTTGTTCCTTTTCAATAATTTACCTATCAATTAGCATGATCTTAAGAAATGATGCAAATGATATATTTACTTAGATTAGGGGTAGGTAAATTTACCTGCTAAGATCACAGTCTGTATGTCTTCTTCCTTTGGTACTTCGTTTTCCTGGAGAAGAGAAAGAAAAAGTTCTGAGGCATAATGAAGTGTAAGCCTTTGACTATTGTGGAAGTGAAAGTACAGAGCCTAGAAGACTTTCTTTTTTTTTTCCTCACTGCTAACATGAACTGAATTCCCATGGCAAGTCACTGGACTACATTTGCTGATGCACACGATGCATTTTGCATTCAGATCTTCCAAAATTCCGAAAAGCAGAAAACCTATACATGGCAATACTGCCCATTATTGGCAAAGAAACAGCACAAATCAAATACAGATATTGCATGTGTATATTGCGAGGACAGCGATATTTTGCCAGGATCCCTTTAAGATAAGAAAGAAAACACTCTCCACAAGCCTTATGCAGAACAGAAAATGCAGGCTGAAATTGGAGCTAAACCCTATGTAGCCTCTGAGCTCACCTAAAGTCTCAGTGATCCTGCTGATGGTGGGGCCACTGAAGAGGGAACACGAGAAAATCCCCACCTGGATTTTTTTGGGACATTCCATTATATCCTCTGAAAAGGCAGACAAAAATCCAGAAGAATGGCAGGTTGGAAACCACAACCGTTCCCCCATGGGGGTAACACGCTCTACTTGGCAAAGGAACAACTGCTGCACAAGCAGCAAAGGGAATGGCTCTGCTACAAAGGAGCAAAGCACCTCAGGCCGTTTTGAAGAATAGATGTAGGTGGCATCCTTGGACAATCGCAGAACGAAGCAATGACAACACTTGCCTGTCACCATATAAGCAAAAGACAAGCTGCAGTTGGAAAGGTTACAGGAGTTAGCTGGAGACCCAAGAAAACAGTAAAAAGAACTAGCACGTAGTGCCAGACCAACAGACAGCCTTCCCTTCCTCTGAGACAGGAGACTGTGGCCAGGACCATGGGGAGGCAGAGGCTGGTGGGAAAAGGAGACATCCTCACCGGAGGCATCAAGAAGGAAGCCTGTGCTTACAGCAAGAACACCACGTGTGGCAGAAGCACCTATAACCAGGTCTGCCTCCAGTTCTGGTCTAGTGCTATTACAGGAACAAAGTCCTGTTATGCCACTACCCAGCTTATGGTGTATGAGAGAACACTGCCTACCCTAATCACCCCTAAGATGTTTCCCATGCCAACAGCTTTTGCACAGATCTCTTAAATTTGGCAGAAGCAGCCCATTACCATGCATAGGGATTTTCTCTGCTGGGGGAATTCCTCCGTGAACAGAGGAGAGATTTCTGCCTGGCTGTTTGCTGCTACAGAGACCTTAACTAGCTTGCAGAGACATATTTTAACTATGAACCGGGCCCAAGGATTTGTGGATTCACGACGGATATTTTCGGTTTTACCTCAGTGACACCTAGCATTGACACTTTTTAATTTAAAGCACAAAAGACAGTGCTGGCATCCAGTAGGCACCTGCTTATTCATAAGAAGAAATGGTTAGTACCCCTCCAGAAAGAAATAACAGCATAACCACTGCTCCTCCCTGCACCGTGTATGGTACCAGAGGGCTGCACCCTGGGCGTGTTGCAGCGGCACACAAGCAGCCAGGCAGACACAGCATGTTGCTTACCCGTCCGTTCCAAACACAGAAGGATAAGACTTTTTTGTCAGAGGGATTAGAGTTTAAACATCTGGAAGTTAAACATTTCCTTACTCAGTTAAATCTATCAGTTTTGTTTAGTTACATTCCCTCCTTAGCAGCCTCATCCAGTTGACTGCCACATCATATGTTCCAGCTGTTGCCTGAGCCCATGATTCCTGTACCGCTTATCACCTGCATGAATAAAACCCACCCCCACCTCTCAAAAGACTCTATAACCTCCTGGTACTGCAACCCTGACACAAATAACTTAAACTTTAATGGGAGACAACACATTCAACTGAAGCCAGCAGGTGTCAGCTGGTAAATGGACCTACACAAAAGTAATGAGGAACCCCACATTTGCTGCGGGAGAAGTAGCCAATAATAACCTATTAGTAGCATGTACAGATGCTGTTATAGCCTCTGAGTTGCAATGCATCTCTGAGTTCAAAATGCAAGACCAGTAAACCCTAATGATGTTCTAGAACTCCATACCTTTCATCATTTTAAGGGGCAGGGGGGCACTAATTTTCTTTTGTGTGGAGCACAGGTAGGAACTTTAGAAAGGGATAACCCAGAACACCACCAATGACAAGACTTGAACCTAGATTAAGAAATGCAGCTAAGATCTGTTAATATATAGATACCTATTTCTGTTCTATTAGAAATTCAGACACAAATTCTAATAACACATGGTGAGTGCAACATTAAATCTGACTTACCTATTTCCACTGACTCTAACATATGAAACACAAAAAGGCAAAGACTGCATGGGGGAAAATGAATCAGGGTGCTAACATACTTGCTGTTAGCACGGAAAGATGCATATTTGCATATTCCAGGTCTGATGTTTGGAAAAATAAACACTTATTTTAAAGGCATCGCCCTAAGAAACTAATAATTACAGTCACTGACACGATTTATGTAACCTCACTGAAGTAGTTTAGATGCATGCATGTTTAGGAACCTGCATGGTTTAAACAAAAGAGGAGTATCTAGCAAAACCTTAACTTTCGTTTTGCAAGACAGTTGCTCTGGAAACAGTTATACCATTATGACCCAAAGGTATCATAAACACCCTTACTTTAGAATTAAAGTCCTTGCACTGTTCCAGTATGTGTCATGCAGGAGCGTTTTTGGACATGGAAAAGACTGTGGGCAGGTCATACTTTATTTGTACTGAACACTCACAAAGGAAACGTGACAGAACCTATCAAACCGATGTATGACTTCTTTGCCATGAGTCAGACACATTTTTACCTCCATGCTTGTATTCCATTCCTCCCACTGGTAAGAAAAAAAAAAAAAGATTTCTTCTCCATTTGTGTATGGAAATAGGCATTAGTTCCACCCTTGACTCATACCTTACTTTTATGACTCCTAGCTGAACAGTCTGACGATGCACACAACAAAGCCTAACTCATTGCAAAGATTCACTTTGCCAGAGTAGCTCAGTCCAACATTTATCCAACATACTTTGCATCATTCCCTTGCTATAGACACCGCTCTTCCCTCCTACACAATAATGTTCTCCCATCAAGCTTTGTTTTTGTAGCCCAGCTATCTTCTTCACTGGAAGATCTGATATAGCATGAAGAACTCGTTTCACATACTACTAGATGGCCCTGGCACAACCAAATGTTTTTTTTTTCTTTTACCGAGCAGCTATTGAACCCTTCTCTTTCCCAAACTGGTCCTCAGGCAAACTCTAGCTGTTGTAGGGCTAAATGCATATATGTTTCCTCTCAGTTAACATGCAACACAGTCTAGAAAAATTGCATTCCCCAAGTTGTGAGTTAAATATAGGCAAGTGGTCTGGCTACCCACGACAGTGAGGAAAGCTTGATTATTCATCTTCTGCCCAGTTCTGAGTCAGGGCTTGAACCTACATCTCTAGAAGGTGCCCAATTCTACAATCTGTCTCTTCTCCTATTATCATGCTGCTTTGTACAAATATACCAACAATCAAGTGATACTGATGTACCGCATGAATACCTTCATGGTGATATTAGTCTCCCTTACTCTCTCCCTTTGGCCTAACCCCATATCTTCTTCTTGGGCATCTCTTACTACCTTTTTTGTCAACAAGTTATTTTACTTGCGGCTGGGTCCACCCAGATCCCAGCCTTGAGTTGATAAGAAGCCTGGATACCTGACTTAGAGCTGCATATTCCGCGGGGGTAGCAGGACACCCAAAACCTGGGCAGCTCAACTGCCTCTGTCTGCCTGTGCTGTAGCTTAATTTCCTTCCTGCCTGCTCCCCCTACCTCCCTTCTAGCAGAGAAGAAATGACCTGTAATATACCTCCAGGAAGAAAATAGGTGAAATTAATGGTTGCAGCTAGCATTTTTGTTAACAAACAGTCCCATCAATGCAAAAGGACTATTTCAGCAACTGGTATATAGCTGGAACCCAAGACTTCCTTTCACAAATAGAAACAAAAAAAATAATAAAAGAAGCTTTTATGCTTGCTGAAAATAAAAATCAAAACAATGTTATAAAAATAAAATAAAAAAAGAACACCTTACCACATATTCTGACATTGTTTAATGAGGGGGTTTGTACTGACTACATTTAGTGAAAGGGTCTTCTCTGAATGGCACTTGGAAAGAATGTAGCTGAGACCTGGGTGGGGTGTGGGTGGCCTCCCTCCCTGAAGATATTTTCCCTCTCTATTCACGTAGCTACTCTGTGATCTTCCTTCCTGTAACTTAATCACTAAACTAACATCAGAGACGCCTCCCACTCTACCCCAATGCATCACAGGGTTGACCCTTCCAGAAGATGTTACCAGCCAAATGATATTTTTCCTCTTCGTGTTCATTTCCAGTACAGTCAAGGGGATAGGGAGATCTGCACTTAAACCGGTAAAGTCAGGCTTTTGGCCAAGACATGTTTGCAAATAGGTGCCATTGGGAACTTCCATGCTGGGGCTTCTTTGTTTCATTTTTTCCGAAGGAAGTAATTGAGAGAAGGTAAGGAAGAGTTGCATTCAGTTAACCAAATAAACACTGAAGGAAAATGACAGAGCCTGAGAGATAGAAAAAAAGCAAGTGATTTAAGGATATGACACTTCTACTTTTTTCACACCGTCTTCTTGCGTGTGACAAAAGCTAACTTATTGGAGATCAAAAGTTAAGGTCATCTGTTGGATCTTTGATAACTGGTATGAAATCAAGCCAAAAGATTGACTATAGTCACCTTTGGGCACTTAGCTACATAACTAAAAACCACCACTTTATTAGTTGGCATGAATAACAATCCCATCAACAGTTTTACTAGAAGGATTAAGGACCAGCCAGTCTTCATCATCTACCATTATAGACATCATGCCTCCAGCTACTTTCTGATATGATTTCTCTCTTGCGCCCCTGTACTCTTTGTTCCATGTCTTCTACATTCTTATTACTATCCACGTTTCCAGAGTGTCACTAGTGCCACAGCTGCTACAAGTTTTTGCCTTTGCGAGGAAGGAGTCCACAAGCTATTATCGCCCTGCTACTTGTACTGGAAAGACAAGTTGAACATATTCAGTCCTTTTCAGCTAAACCAAGAAAGAGAGCTTATTACAGTGTTTCAGGATCAGGAGTGGGCTTTTGAGGTGAATCTCTCCATTTCCCTACTTAACTGCATTTGAGTTTATATTGCAAGGCTGTCTCAAGGCATGCGACCTGGCTCCTTTAGGTAGAAAGTAGAGAGATATGCTCCATGTATACACCTAACGTGCTTCAGTTGCTAATGAACATTCACTTCATAAGACCTGACTAGAACTAGTCTGTAGTGCATGAAATTGATTCAGGGGAGATGAAACCAAAAAGTGGGACATGCACTCCAGGAATGCACCTAACACAATCCACAAGTAATGGGCACTCACTCCAGACTAGAGCTAGTCCAAGATGAATCCCTGTACAATGCATAGATCGTGTAGATGTCCACATCCCAAGCACTGCTTCAGTTCATACATGTTCCTAACAGGACATGTTACACAGTCAGGATCCATGGCACAGAGCACTGTTTGGTATCCAGTCTCTCTAGCCCCGCTTTAGAAGAACCATGAAGTGGGACACTGTAACAGTTGGCTTGAAAGTGACTCCTCTCTGCTTCTGTCTCTAACCAGTTAGGCACTCCAGCCTGATTTTACAATTGTCATTTTATGATGCCTAGTTACTAGCCAAAGAAAGGAGCAGGGGTGAAGCTGAGAATAAACTTGGCTCTCCTTGGCAACGCTGAAAAGCCATATATCACAGTTCAGGGCCAGAACATTACATCACCACCTCAACAAAATGTTGATGAAGGCTCTGACAACCTCTTCAAGTCCCTGTTATTCCCTGTGTCATTATACTTGAATCTCCTTTCTTACTTTAAGCTATAGGGAGAACTTTTTGGCAAGATTCAGTTGGCACACGCTTCAGGTCAAGTGAGATGCATGCGAAGGGAAAATACATACTTTGAGGATTGTACTAGTAGAGGCCTAACAGTCCACTGCTCTCAAGATTTGGGTGGCTATGCAAGTACATGCTGGCAAATATGAACTTACCAGAAGTTCTCAAGCGTTATGCTATCAGGTGGCAAATGAACCTTGCAGACCTAAATGGTAACTCCTTATGTATGCAAATATGGAATAAAGAGAAAAAAAATTGAAGACTGCTATATAAGCTCTGATCAAAAGTCCATCATGCATAATGTCACATCTTTGACAGTGATCAGTAACATAGATTAATAGCACAATATGAGAACTGGAAAAGTAATGGTACTTTCCTGGTATCCTCTCCCAGTCCTGAATGAGCTACGGGTCAGGGTCTTCAAGCCAGAAACAAAATATTAAATTATTTTTTTCCACCCATTAATTTGTTCGGTTGGTGGGGTTTTTTTGGCCTGATATTGCAAAAGGTCATACATTGTCATTGGCAAAAATTAAAAATAATCCCATAAGTCCTGGCTTGCAATCACACTATCTTTTCTTATCTTGGAATATTTTACTATTTCCCCCAAAACAAATAATTAAGATGGTCAAATTAGGTATCGTTGGTTCATTTGTGGTTAGTAACCAACAAAGGGAAGCATGTAAAAAGGTGTTTTGTGTTCAGGGTCATGTATTTCTTCTCTGTTTCTCTAACCACCAAATAACATTTCCACACCTTAGGCCTCATATTATTAATATAAGATAGTTATTGAGCCTATAACTTGCCTGATTTTTTTACTAGTGGTTGCCTAGATACATTGTGTTTCATTAGCTTGATGACTTTGGGATTTTAACTTTGACTTCCATAAGCAAGTCATGGGTGCCCAGATCCTATAAAACAGCATTAATATTTGTATATTTAAGCAAATAGATTTCCAACATGGATTTTAAATCACTCTGTGTGATCTGCCTGTCCAAACATATATTCTGAATCCTGTTTTCTGCTTTCCTGACATTGCAATGCACAGAAGAGCATCAGGAATGTAGAGAACATCGATCTTTGACCTTGTGTTAGATGTTTGTGACCAAATATAGAAGAAACAGAGCTCTATGCTGTGTAGTTTTGCAGGGCGTTTTTTAATTACTTTAAGTATTTTATAAACCAATGCTATTAAAATGAACTCTGCCACTCATAACTGTGATGTAATTTTGCGAAGCGTCCACTTTTGATTAATGTGCAAACATAACACTTGCACAAAATGTAGTCCTTCAAACCATTGTACGGCATTAGCTTTTATTTGAAGAGGCGGCTCCTCAGCATCTTGCAGAGATGCTATCATCAAAAGCAAAGTGTTGGAAATCTTATTCTTGTCTTGGAAACAACCAGACTATGTGCTTCTGAAATCTTCCTACAGTTTGCAATGGGTACCTGTAATGAACAGAATCAAAATGCTTCTAGTTCACTCACCTAAACTATGTCACCATATCAATGAAAGCCTAAAAGCCTATTTTAGGAATTTATCCTGCTACTTCAATCATGTCCCTCTAAGGCTGCAGCTAACATACCCTACAAATAGTTCAGGTCAAAAAAACATTTAGAAAAGACAACTCAACATCTTGTCTTAGCAATACATCAAGTTCTCCACTGTGAAAGGCCTGTGTGGATACAGCTAATGTTGGCTCACCTTAGCGAGTTTCTTCTTTAGTACATGGTATATGGAATTAGGGCAGTGGTACATGTAAGGTTGACTGTGGTTTCTAAAGGTAGGAGTAGGTGAAGCTTGATACTGACAAGAGTAAGTATGGCTCTACTGATGCAAAGTCCTTGAGGGTTCTGGCTCAAAAAAGGAGTTTTCCTCCTTTTCTGTGGTTCCTAGAGTTCCTTCCAGGAAAGGTAAGTTCTTCCTGGGAAG
Organism: Sula dactylatra; assembly: GCA_013389905.1. Lineage (NCBI taxonomy): Eukaryota > Metazoa > Chordata > Aves > Suliformes > Sulidae > Sula > Sula dactylatra. The sequence goes on from WEKW01026422.1 coordinate 45,777, forward strand.
TAGGTAAAGAAGGCAGAAGAGAAAAAGAACAATGAAAAAGGGGCAGAGCAATAGGAAAGGCAGCCAACGCACTTGGTAATATTGAATAGAGTTGGGTAATTATTCAGTTATTTTTCCAGAGAGTATTCATTTTCCCCAGAACAGCAGAAATGACTCAGGCTATCCAAAAACCATGTGACCACCTTGTTTCTGGACTCAAATATTTTCAGCTGTTTGGGGGAATGTAAGGCTAGATTAACACAACAGTTGTCGCTCCCTCCTTTCCCTTTGTTCACTTAAACTTGGGTTTCTCAAAATTTACTTTCCTACCTCTGTCCAAGGGAACCCAAATTAGGGTGCCTACCTTGTAGTGAATAAATTTCTGGATATGAATGCTTTCAGTCCATCTTGATGAAGCTGATACACTTCCTAAAGCTGAGACACAGCAAAATGAGCCAAAAGGCTTTCTAACTCTCACTTTGGGTAATCATCCGGGGATGACATATCACTGTCACAAGCCTTGTTTCAACAGATGGTCTCCCGCTGAAGTAACATCAAAGAGCAGCAGAGCTTAAGAGCAGCCTGATAGAGAGCATATTCGCTCTTGGAGAAATGGGGGTAACAACCTGCACCAGTCTGGCAGAGGAAAAGTCATGCCTGGACCTCCCACAGTTCAGGCAAATGATCCAAATCCATCCACAGTCACAACAGAACTCTTATGAACTCAGTCCTTCATTGCACTTTCAAGCCCAAAGCACTGGGTGGGGGGGAGAAGGGGAAGACTGGCATGTGTACACATTTCAGATAAAAGATGGAGAAAGGAGTACTCAGCTGCTTGCTCCACACAGAACATCATCAATGTGACAGCTAAAAATATTAAGCCCCACATTCTGAATCCTTGCACAGAGGTCAGCTTCTACTCCTCAAGATATTTGCCAAATTTCAAACTACTCCAACTCATCAGAAAAGTACAATAGGTGCTCACAACAACAGTTGCCAGGTAAAACACTTCATTTTGTTGAAGATCTTTAAGTTTAGTTTCATTCTGATTAGGAACAAAGAAAATCCATAAAAAGAAATTCTAGGGACAAAGTTTAACTCAAAACACATTATGGGTTTCTTTTCCCCTACTGCCTAAACACGAAAAAGTACAGACTCCACATTTCAAAAGTATTCTGAAAAGATTATATCAAAATTTTGCCTAATCATAAAAAGGCACTTCAACCTTTCTCTTTTTATTCAGAGCATTTCAATAGAAACAGTTTCACAACCTGCCTCTATTTCACCAAAACTGAATCTTCTGCAAGAACCCAAATGATCCTAAAAAGGAAAACGGNTGTCAGTAACAGTAGGATCCACTGAGGAAAGTTGTTTGCTGAGTATTCTGGCCAACCTTGCTACTGCACAGTCTGGGAATGTAGTCCTTTATAGCTGTGCGTATGTAATGAAACTACATGGTTATTCTGCAGTCCTTAGCTAAACAGAAGCACCAGTGGGGAAGGAAAAAGACAGCGAATGCTTGGGGCAAAGACAAAATGACCTCTACACAATCACTTTCCACAACTGTTTTAGCAAATAAGTTTACTCAAAGGCATGATGGTAGGAAAGGAACCTTTTATACAAATTTTTTTATATATTAGCCAAAATTGAGTTAAAACATTCACCTCAAAATCAGGACATTGATCATTGCGTTGCACTCAGATAATCAAGACATAGATATGATACCACAGGATGCAGACCCATAAATTTCATAGCCTCAAAAGCTTGGTACTCCCATATATTTCAGCCAGAGAAGACACTGAAGATTTCTTGAACAACCTACATAATGAAGGCTATTCTCCTACACCACTTGCTAAGTAGTTTTGAAAAATGAATGTTTGAGAACTTTAACTCATACATAGGTCATGTTCTGATTCATAATCTTTCTCTCCTGAACTATTTGTTCACCAAATTTACTTTAACTCTTTACCTAAGAGAACACCAATTAGAACAACAATTACAGAGGGACAGGAACAGTAAAATAAATATTCTCAAACTAGAAAATGTCAAATTATATCCAAGGCAACTGTGCAAGGTACTGAACTATCTTTGTGAGTAATTCCACCTACTGAATTCCTTCGCAAGCATCCTCGCTATTTCTGAAGGAAGTCTGTATTTCCTGTATTTTCCTAAAAATAATATGGAATAAAAGTAGGATTTGTTTTAATCACAGGGGTATTGGGTAAGATTTGAGATTAGCCCCTTTATGAGTAAAGGATGTAGGAGTACCAGAGCAAGATATCTGCAAGAACATGCTACCCTGGAAAGAATTATCCCATTTATACCACATTTGTGTTCAACCCAAGTATCTCATCTCTGCTCATGTATGTAACAGATCAATTGTTTGGATAATCCTTAGCACCCTTTGCAATCTAGCCCTGGAGTAACTGATCTAAATCTCTCCAGGATGAGGGGGGGTCTATAGATTACACTTCCTACAAAGCCTCTTACACTGAAGATGCAGCTCTTATGGGGCTCAGCCAGGCAGAATGGATTTTCTGAAGCCCAAGAAAAGATGGTACTGTACAGATAAATCTGTTCATCAATGGATCTTGGAAGAGTCCTGGATGGAAAGATAGCAGGAAGACCCAAAATAGAGGCTGGAAATTTCAAGTTTTCTTACACTGATCAGTTTGCCATAAGCTCAAGTTAGCACGGTATTTCAGCTAGGGCAATCGTCGATACTTAGAGTTTTTTTTCCAAGCAGTTTATACTCATACTAAAATTGAAAACTATTTTTTTTTCAGGCAACTCAGTCACATTCACATCTGTGTAATTGTTTCATAACCATCCCACCAGCTTTTGTTTTGTACAGCATACTTGCATACATTAGGGCTCAGTTCCTATACACTGACAACTGCTATTTGAGCAGAGAGAAGAGCACAGTCCTGCGCTTAATATTAGTCAAAAAACGTGCAAAAAGTCAAGCAGTTAATCCAGCAAGGGGCTTCCTGCTGCTGTTTTTGTAACTTATCAGGAAAGTCTGCCTGTACCTGCCTTAGTGGCCATAGATTCATGCTTGCTGTGGTGCCAGCATCAGCCATGCTGCTACCTCCTACTGGAGGCCCACACTCTCTGAGGCCTATCGTTCTCTTTCTCTGATGATTTCCATGAGGAGATGCTAACTCACCTTCCCTATACTTCCCTATTTTTATTACTTCCCCCCTCCCCGTCTCCCAGTGGCCTTAAAGGATAAAGGTTATTACTATTAGCTGACATGAGATGGCTAATCTTGAGACTTGAGTTAGTCTCAGTGAAGTAAACAGAAACCACACCTGTTCCATATCATACTCAGTAAGACAGAAAATGTAAGCACCATCATTGTTAGATGAAGCTCTCAAGTGACAAGAACTCATTTCACCCCTTATCTGTACAGGCTTTCTCTCAGGAAAGAAAACCCACTACAGAAGGGCAGCCTCTGATGTAGAACAATTATTGGCAGAAAGCTAGCCTGAGCGTCAGTCACACAGTCCTGGGGAGAAGCTGGCTGATCATTCTGCAAACACTGTCCACAGTCCATTTCTATCTACAAGTGAGAAACGCTCCCGCCTTTCTTTCATATGACAAATAATAATGATGACATTAGGAACTAGACCTAAAAGGAGTTAGCGCTATCTTTTCTGCTGAAAACACAATTTGTATGTTTTGTCACACCCAGTCTAAGTGACAAATGTCAGGATAATTTGTGAAATAGAAACTGGTTATTTCTCCTCTCCAAGAATATCATTTTGGAAAAAAGGGACTTTTTACCTCCATAGGCTAGTTTTGTTCTTCCCTAACTCAAAGTACTTGTTTTCCCCTCTAAGTGCATTGGACACTTCTCTTATGACTCCCACCCCGCTGAAACCTCCAAACATTTGTTGCAAGGACACCAGCATTTGGATTGGCTTTAAAAAATAAAAATATCCTTTAATTTTGAAAAGAAAACATGATCCTTTTACCTGAAAGATTAAAACCATAAAAAGCTGAAGTTGCAGTAGTAATAGAAACAAACTTCACACTGATTATTCTTGTAGCTTTCTCTGTTTGCAAGCTGCATGCTACCATGCCTCCTCAGCTGGCTGTCCTTATTCAAGTAGATCTCTTACACTTGTATCATGACTGCAAAATTCTCTCCATACGAGTTACTTTCAAAGGGGTATTTGGTTTAATTTTAATTGCATTTTGGCCACATCCTAAAATGCCTGCAAACTCTGAAGTTGGGGACAGTGGATAGCAGCAAAATATGTGTGATTAGGCTGACATAAAGCAATACTGCCACAATGATTTTTTCCCCACATCATACCGCGCCATAGTTAGTAACTGAATTCTCCATGTTCAAATAGTTTTTTCACAAGTCCCTTCTGCTGCAAGCCCCTCTTCCTCAGAAAGTGTCCTGAACTTTCATGAGTCATTTGCCCATTAGAAAAAGAAAATTGAGTTCAAAGCTGTAAAACAGCAAGTGGCACGTCAAGAGCAAGAATTTGTAGAAGATACCTGGCTGGTTTATTTTTCAGTATCAAGTGCAACAGCTAGTCTCGGAAATAAGATTATTGAAATTCCAGCACTGCATGAACAACATGTTGGAACATGTTTCCTACAACAGTTTATCACTAAGTAATTCTTATAAGAAATTCAGCACAATTCTGTCCAGAATTAGAGTATTTTCACATCCTAGTTTCAGAATTTGGGGTTCCAGAAGCAAAGAGAGAGTGTTTGGGTATCTGCAGGGAAAATAGCCTTTCCCAGTTTTGCAAGACAGAAAATCACCATGAGTGGAACCTCCGTATCTCCAGTTTCACAAGTGCTGGCACAAAGAGAATCAGTAAAGATTTTCATTTAATTTGACAGAAACATTTCTGATGCTAGTAATTCAATTCTACTCTCGACAAAGTGAGCCATAATTTGCCTTTAACTTACAAGAGCTTAAAAATTAAACACAAGAATTCAAACACCTTCACTTTAATTTCTCTGACAAGGGATGTTTTAGACCATTACAGATGCTCCCAAGAAGGAGTATGTCTGCAACAGCATTTGTCCTCTCAATAACTGAAGCTCTTTAAGAAATTCAATAAAAATCAAAGGAGAATGAACATTAAAGTTGGGGAGAGGGAGTATCCTGGAGGGGAAGTGAGAACAAAAACATGCAAGCTTATGCAGCCAGCCATCTGCAAAGCTGAAGGTTTCACAAAGAAAAAAAAGCCTCTACTGTTCCTGAATCAATGACTTCCCATTTACAAGCTAGCTGTATAGAAAGAGATTCAAAATGGCTCTCAAGGAATTCATGCCAACCGTGAGGTCTGTTTTCTCAGCTGTATCCCCTCCCCCCCCCCCCCCCCCNGCATACACTGGAATGAGTCAAAGGGACCTGGCACTGAATCACAGGGATTTGTGTTGCTAATAAATACAGCAGGCCCCATCCATTGTTGATTAATTTTGACTGAAATCTAAACACCAAACAACAAGCACTCTTCTGAACTGCTTTGGTACCCATTAGTTTGATGTGTTTATTAGACAAGACTGTATTCTTTCAAGTTTATTAACAACAGATTAGAGTATCCGCAAACAAATATAGGAGAATTATTATTTAAAGGTGTGGGCACCATACACTAACATTTTTAGGATCTGACAATAAATCAAAACAAAAATCCCATATCAAATTGTACTTACGGTGAAAAAAGACCTAGTTGATGTTAAAGAGCAGCACAGTGCCAGCCCTTAAAATTTTCACAAGTTTCAGCTCAGAAGAAGCAGAACACCACCTCTAGAATAACACAAGGACTAAAACTAAATTTAAAAAAAAAAATGGGGAGGAGCCATAGAAATTGCATTAGTTCATAGAGGGTTCATAGTAAATAGGAGAGGTTTGGTATTTTGTAGTATATTTTACAGCTAAAGAAATTCTTTTAAACCCTGCATTGATTTGTAGGAGATTTTATTCGCCAGATCAACATAGAAGTATTCCAGCAGAGCTCAGCAAAACCATCAAATCTCACTATTAAACTTACCAATTTTTTCCCCAAAGGTTTTATGTCTTGCAAACAGGTGTTTACTGGGCTGAAGCATCCAGTAACAACCAAACTGTTAGCAAAACATTTATTAGATAGTTAAACCTTATAAATTCTTTGGTACCACCGTGCTCTCTGACAGACAGTTTCCTTTGGTTTCCACAGTCTTTTCTCTCTGCACCTCTTTCCTCTACACTTCATTTGCAGAACCCAAACTGAAGCAGAAGCCAAGAGAAATGCTATTTCATAACAAGACTGGCATCTGTTCTTGAGCTACGAGTGACTGGCCAACATCTCTTGAGCTCTTTGGGAGCTGGGCTTCAGTGGGGCCTGCTGGATAACTTAGAGCACTGACTTCCCCAGGAAACGAGACAGTAAGGATGCTGCCACAAGTACCGGCAAGCTGCTTTAGTTCCTAACTACATGTTCAACCTCACCCTGGCCTGAAACAGAGCTGAGTAAGCCCAGCAAAACAGTCTTCCCCTGCCTATGACATACTCCTTGAGCTCTCCAAATACAATATGGAGGAAGTACCATCTTGGCAGCCAGCTTGCAGGCTTAGAAAGGTTAACAACCTTCCACTGCACAGAGAAAATGATTGCTTTTCCAAGCTGGTAGTTTCTTACAGTTCTATGAACTCTTGAAACACCATATTCTTCTACTTCCAAGCTACAAAGCCAAGAAAGGCAAGCTACCTATCTAGGTTTAGTAAAATAGTGGCAGGTTGCACAGCCTCTGGTAGTAATACCACATTTCAATGATTATCTACACGAGTTCTGAAAACAAAATACAACAAACTGAAGGACAGCTCTGCTAAAATCAGAGACAAAAACTTTGACTAGGATGCAAGTGGTCACTGCAAAAGGAAACCAGGTAAATATTCATCAATTTTCTACTTAGACTATTTGTTCAAGACTCTAAACAATAATAAAAGATTATTTCCCACAACCTTCTGCCAGAAATAAAAAATAGGGTTTTGTCTACTCTTACTTTAATTCACAGATCGATAGGATATATCAATATGTTTTTTGTTTCTGTCATAAGTTTGATTTTAGTCATTTCTCTTCAGATATTCACAAGCCTTTGAGTTTAGATGCCAATAAATTTAAGTGCATCATTATTACTTAGATGGATGACAACACTAAATTATCCACCCTGTTTTCTTATATAGCATTTTAACCCAATCAAGGATCAAACCAAGGACAGCTCAAAAGGCTTGAAACAGCCTTCTTTGTTGATGCACTGAAATCAAATAATGATTTCTGCCTCAAGGGAAGTATGATTCATAACCATTAACTAGCAATATTTTTAAAACACATACTATTAGAGTTTGTGTCTTCAAGTTTCCAGAAGCAGCAAAATTCCAGTCTACTAATATCTATGCACCCCCAACAGACTGGGCTCCAAAGGCACAATTGCAGTTGCTGGAGATATTTCCATGGCAGTTCTACATGAGGTGCTGGGGCAACTGCAGGAGCCAAGGGTTCAGACTCAGCCCTAATTAGACTCCAGAATTAGAATTCTACATGAACACTCTCCATATTTGAGGAGAGATTGGCATTTAAATGGTAAGAATCTCACCCATGTTTTCAATATATCCTTTATCCTTTTCTTTTACCCAGGCCACTGTACATCAGACAGATGTTTGCACTGAGCAGGCTCCAATACCTAAGTCTCAGGTTACTTTAGTTAATTTAAAACTCAGTAATAAATAATTTTTTAAAAATTACTGTTTTCTAATAACAGCAATCTTATGCTTCTAACAGAAAATTTAATTTCTCATGGTGTTGTTCTGTCACTAGTTTTATTAGAAATTTCTGAATACCCCAATAAATAATCCTCAATAAACAGTGATGAAATTTTTGTTCCACAGATCAAATAGTCATGTATCCAAATAGCTTTTCATTTAATGGACTGTTTCAAGCATTATTTCAATGTGCTATGTTGTCATAACAATATTTCAATGCCTCTTATTTGACCATAAACTCCTTCAAGAGTAAAAGTCATGCTGATCTTACCAAGGCTTATTAGTTTTCATTGTAGATTCAAGTCTCAATTTATTTATCTAAAGATGAAGGATACCTAATAGAAAGTTTATGGGGTTTGAAGGATTGTTTTATTTTATAGTTCCCAAAAGATTTGGAAATCTTTTGGCAGAATATCTTCTATTTGTTTTGAAGAACCTATCTTCACAAGCAGATGTGAATGTCATTATAGACAGAATCTCATAGGAGGGCTTTGCATTAGAGGCTTATTTGTCAGGAGTTTTTGCTGCCATCTCCACTCTGGCTTTTACTTTGTGCAAATAATTTCACGTGTTCCTACTTAAAAAGGTTGAACACAACCTCCCATCCAATTTTTCTGAAGTCCTTACACTGTGTTCTGCTACCAGAACCTATAATTGCCATAAAGCAGGTTAAACTGCACTGGAAAATAATCTTTTTGTATTTTCACTGGCATGTGAAAGAAAACCTACCAAGTAAAATTCACCATACTTCACTTGAGTGCATCCAAGTAGTTATAAATCTAGTTTTAAAGTTTGGTAACTCTTGCTGATTGCAGCTGAAATAATCTTGCTATGTTTTCCTGTATAATTTCAACATATTCATGTCCTGTAAGCCAAGCCACTCACAGAATTATTGGTCAATGTCTTAATTTCTACACAAGTTGGTAGAACTCAAGCTTTGTTTATACTAACAAACAAAGAAGGTCTGGCTGAGGGTGCGAGGGTTGGGGGTAGCCTTGGCTGCAGTGACATTGAGATGGTGGAGTTCAGGACCCTGCATGGTAGAAGCAGGGTGACAAGTGGGATTACAGCCCTGGACTTCAGGAGAGCTAACTTTGGCCTCTTCAAAGACCTGCTTTGAGGAATCCCCTGGGTTAAGGCCATAGAAGGTAGGGGGTGTCCAAGAGAGCTGGTCAATATTCAGGTACCACTTCCTTCACACTCTAGATCAGTGCATCCTTAGGAGGAAGAAGTCAAGCAGAGGAGCCAGGAGAGACCTGCATGGATGAGCAAAGAGCTTCTAGAAAAACTCAAATGGAAGAAAGAAGTTACAGTATGTGGAAAAAGGGACTGGCCACTTGGGAGGAATATAGGAACATCATCAGGGCATGTAGAGACACAACGAGGAAGCCCAAGGCCCACTTGGAACTAGATCTGACAAGGGATGTCAAGGATAACAAGAAGGGCTTCTCCAAATCCATCAGTAGCAAAATGAAGACTGGGGAAACCATGGGCCTGCTGCTGAATGAGGAGGGTTCCCTAGTGATGCAGAACACAGAGAAGGCAGAGTTACTGAATGTCTTCTTTGCTTCAGTCTTTACAGCTAAGGCTGGCCCTCAGGCATCCCAGCCCTGGGAGGTGAGAGAAAAAAATCTGGAGAAAGGAAGACTTCCCCTTGGTTGAGGAGGATTAGGTTAGAGATCATTTAGGCAAACTGGATCCTCACAAATCCATGGGTCCTGACGGGATGCACCCACGAGTGCTGGGGGAGCTGGTGGATGCTGTCGCTAAGCCACTCTCCATCATCTTTGAAAGGTCATGGAGGACAGGAGAGGTGCCCAAGGACTGGAGGGTAGCCAGTGTCACTCCAGGCTTCAAAAAGGGCAAGAAGGAGGTCCTGGGAAACTATAGGCCAGTCATCCTCACCTCCATCCCTGGAAAGGTGATGGAACAGTTTGTTCTGGAGGTCATCTTCAGATGTGTAGAGGAAAAGAAGGTTATCAGAAGTAGTCAACATGGATTCACCAAGGGGCGATCATGCTGGACCAACCTGGTAGCCTTCTGTGATGGCATGACTGGCTGGGCAGATGAAAGGAGAGCAGTGGATGTTGTTTACCTCAACTTCAGCAAGGCTTTTGACACTGTCTCCCATAACATCCTCATAGGTAAGTTTAGGAAGTGTGGGTTAGATGAGTGGACAGTGAGTGGATTGAGAGCTGGCTGAACGGCAGAGCTCAGAGGGTTGTGATCAATGGAGCAGGGTCTGGTTGGAGACCCGTAACTAGTGGTGTTCTCCAGGGGTCTGTGCTGGGTCCAGTCCTGTTCAACATGTTCATCAATGACCTGGATGAAGGGACAGAGTGTACCCTCGGCAAGTTTACTGATGACACCAGGCAGGGAGGAGCGGCTGATACACCAGAAGGCTGTGCTGCTATTCAGCAAGACCTGGACAGGATGGAGAGCTGGGCCGAGGGGAACCTAGTGAAATTCAGCAAAAGCAAGTGTGAGGTCCTGAACCTGGGGAGGAACAACCCAGGCACCAGTACAGGTTGGGGGTTCACCTGCTGGAAAGCGGCTCTGCTGAGAAGGACCTTGGAGGGTTGGGTGAAATGAGCCAGCCCTGTGCCCTTGTGGCCAAGGCGGCCAACAGTATCCTGGGGTGCATTCAAGGGACTGTGGCCAGCAGGTCAAAGGAGGTTATCCTCCCCCTCTACTCTGCCCTAGTGAGACCACATCTGGAGTGCTGTGTCCAGTTGTGGGCTCCCCAGTTCCAGAAAGACATAGAACTGCTGGAGAGAGTCCAGCAGAGAGCTATGAAGTTGATCAGGGGACTGGAGCATCTCTCTTACAAGGAGAGGCTGCGAGACCTGGGTTTGTTTAGGCTGGAGAAGAGAGGACCGAGGGGGGACCTTCTCAATGCTTATAAATATCTGAAGGGTGGGTGTCAAGAGGATGGGGCCAGACTCTTTTCAGTGGTGCCCAATGACAGGATAAGGGGCAATGGACACAAACTGGAACACAGGAAGTTCCACCTGAATATGAGAAAAAACTCCTTTACTAAGAGGGTGACAGACCACTAGAACAGGCTGCCCAGAGAGGTTGTGGAGTCTTCTTCTCTGGAAATATTCCAGCCTGCCTGGACGCAGTCCTGTGCGCCCTGCTCTGGGTGTACCTGCTCAAGCAGAGGGGTTGGACGAGATGATCTCCAGAGATCCCTTCCAAACCCTACCATTCTATGATTTTATGATTGTTACGCAAAGCAGACGTGCATTGTCTGAAGAAGATAAAACACGTTTCAACACACTAGCATTCCTTAAAAAACAGTCCCACTGACTTGAATGACAAAGTCTTTAAAAATACATCTGCTGAAGTTCTTTTGTTCATCTGTGTTTCAGGATCTGTTACAAGGTCAAGAAGAAGCAGTATGTTAAAAGCCAAGCATCTTAGGTTTTTAAAGGAATTTCCAAACCAGGTAACTTGTCTTGAACTAGTCTTCCTTTCCCTGCTAACTCCATGTAAACATACAGCCACCTCTTGGCTAAAGCCAATAAAGTCACAACAGGAAGGAGGATCAATAACCAAGTCAGCATGTGAATACTGTATTATTAATTATGACAAAACACTTACGAGAAGACAATTGCAAATCTACTGCGTGGCAGTGGGAAGCAGGGTCAGGTTACAAATTGAGGACTTTCGTTGCTCAAGAAGCCCAGCTGACTTGATTGTAACAGCAGTTTGGGTGAATGTTATCATAGGTACTGTATTAGTTATGCTAACCTAAAAATTAACGCAAGGTGGAAATTAAATACTCCTAATCAATGGCATCCTACTACTACTAAGCCAACAGATTTTTTTTTGTTTGGTTTGGGGGTTTTTTGTGGGGTTTTTTTTTTTTTTTTTAATGTGTTTCTGTCATAGAGAAGACTCAGGTACTCGTAATTTTAATTTGTAGAAGTTAATATTCCTGAGCCACACTTTCAGTCTAGGGGTCAAGACAGCCTCAAACCTAAAAGCAAGCCAGCTAAAGTCATCAGTATTTTCTTGTTTTGGGCTAGCATTATGACAGTATTCATATGTACATTTTCATCCCATTTTCTAAGTCCTTACCTAGCCTGCCGGTAGCAGGTTGCTAGTACTTAAGTCTGCCTACTTACAGCACTGCTTTAACTTTTCTTCTAACAAATCAGTGAAGACTCCAGACTAACCTTGAAAAACAGGTTTCTAATAGCCCTTTCTAGCATAATCTATGTTAAGCTTAAGACAGTGCTATGAAAACAGAAGTATTCTCACCCTCTTATGGCTTTAAAGAGCAATTTTTATATTTTTCTCCTGTGCAGGTCAATTTGACATGCACAGCGTTAATTTCCAAGGAGGCTAACACCGCTAATGAAGGATTTTCCAAATGGCACAAAGGAAGCATTTAATTACATTTGGGCCTGTTAAGCCCAAAGCCTAGTAAAACAAGTCAAAAGTGAGTTAAGAATAATAAAACAGCATCTGTGTTTCACTCTGATTCCCTGAGTGAGACGGGGAATTTGCATAACATTTTAATGTAGAGTAAGACAGCAGCTCTTGAGGTTCTTTCAGCAACACGCTAATGAGACAAACACCTTACAGCTAACCCTACTAATGATCCTATGTAAAAATTTAAATAGGGATAGGATTAGACAGGAAATTCCTCTTTTTCATGGTGAATTAGGAAGATCTAAAAAGATCTGCAGTGCCTGCAGACTCATTGAAATTACAGCCCAGATATAAGAAATACTGAGCTCATTATGCTACTGAGATGACTACTGTGGTGCTTCACTCAATGCCTGGGTTATAGGTGTGTGCAGAGATATTTCATATGCTACTTGGTTCATACTTCTGTGCCTCCTAAGGTTCTATTTCCCCACATGCTCCTTTCTCAGGCTATTATATTAATACCTACAACTTGAAATCCTTTTATACTTCTGTTTAGTAAACACAGCAAATGTTCAATAAACATCCAACATGTCCTATACAGTCATGTGTTTCTAAGCCACCTGACAGAATCTTATAGTTATAGAAAAGGTATTTACATCACGCAGTTTCCTCATGGTAGCTGGTAGGAAGTAATCCACTTAACTTAGTTATTTGGAGGACTGTTCATAAAATGATCCCAGTTTTTGTTTGTTTAATGAAATCAGCAAGCATTTTGTAGAAATCAGTTCTGAAGTTGACTAACATGTAGTTTTTTCTACTTGTTTTCAAGTCAACAAGATAGCACTACCTTATTTTCTACCTTTCAAAATCTTTCCCAGAATCACAAACTGGGGCACAGCTGAATTATGTCAAGTCCATTTTATTTGGGACTTTGTTCAAAAGAGGATTTGAAGGTCATTTCCCCAAATCTGTCTTGATGTACACCTATCCAAATAATTTGAGTCTTTGGTAGGTTTAAAACCTATCGTGGGTACTTTTCCCCTGAAAATGTGATTAAATAGGCAATGATGTCCAATAATACATTTACAGGGTAATCATATGACAACCTACTTTATACCTTAGAAGTCTACATTTCTTATACGGTCAATGGAGAAAAATTCCTCCAAAAGAGGACTGAATATTTTTTGTATGCTTAAAAGGTAGACTGCTATTCCCCATTACTTCACAAACTCTCTTCCTGAGAACAAATTTTTACCTCGTTGTGTTCCAGCTGACCACTGCTTTTTTTTCAGTGCTGATCTCATTATTTCATACTGTCCTAAGTGTCAGCATCCTCAACTTAATATAAATAAACGGCCCTTTTGCTGTCTCTGTGCAATGCTCTGTTCATATTCTCCTGTGGTGTTGTTCCCATGAGGAATTCCTTGGGGCTAATAGCTTAATTGTCAACCCTCTTCTCCAGGTCATGCACATGCTCTTCACATTCTTGCAATATAATATGATCCATTGCTGTTCACTTATTTTCTCCAAATATCAGGTATCATCTTGCATAGGTTATCAGAGCTGGCGCAGTTCCATGGGCTGTTCTGCACACTGTAACTGAGTTTTACATGCCTTTCTCAGGTATCAGTAC
>WEKW01026422.1:60723-126037 GCA_013389905.1 Sula dactylatra
ACATGCCTTTCTCAGGTATCAGTACTTTTGTATCACTGCTTTTAGTATCGTTGATTTTCTGTTAAGTCCTGGCGCATATTTATTGCTTTCTCTAGGTAAGTTTTGAGTGTTCATTAGAAACTTCAGGAAAATTATGTTCCAGAACACAGTCTTGCCTTTTATCAGACATTCAGCTAACCTCCCAAACTTGAAGTATTGGCTTTTCAGCTTGAAAGCATTAAACCCCTTGTGAGAGCCTTACTTTTTGTGCTGTCATTATTCTTCAGAACACTACAACAGCATTTGGGTTGGCCTCCTTTGCCTAAAGTTAGGTAAAAGCTGTTCAGGTATTGCAGCAGAACTGCCTATTGTCAGTAAGCATCATTTGAGATAGAGACTGAAGCATTATGTACTCCTCCTTTGCCATCTATATAACCAGTTTCAATGGTGGTAGATAAGCTAAGAGTTCAGTTCTTCCCAGAATATTATCTTTGGCCATTACATTTTCACCACTGTGTGTTTGTTCAGTAATCACTCGAAGCTTTTGACAGAAGCCTCCCCACCACCTGTGCTCTATAGCCATTGCTGCTATTTAGTACGGTTAGTTGCACAACACAGCAGTTGCCTTCTACTAGAGTCTCCTAGTAGTTCTGCCCATCAGGTTTCTTTCACCTAACCCTTTTCGTCACCTGTGATCTTTAAAAAGAACCGCTGTCATGTCCAGTATTCAAATTAAGCCTGACTAGCTACCTGTAGTGGTACAGAAAAGGAATAAAAGATAGTAAAGGCATTTTATTAAAAGTTGTTTCTGTAATAGGTATACTGCCTCTACCAATCTCTTCAAGAAAGCATCATAATTTCATGCCATTAGATTTTCATACACCGTAGAGATCTATAACCTCAGCAACATCCAATTGCAATGGTACAAAATGAGCCTCAGAGTGGCTTAAGAGCAGCAGCAAAATTTGACAGTTTCAAGGCTTCCACTTCAAGTCCTAAATATCTTTTTTCTATACTGATTAAACCAGTTTCAGGATTTGGGAACGACTGTTCTAGGCTCTGTACAAAACAAATACAGATACTCCTCCCACTTTAGATAATTTTAAGGCAATTTAAAAAAAAGTCAACCCCAAAAACCCCACACCCTCACTGCAGAATTATTTGGAAGAAGAGTTAATCAAGCTGTTCAAGTTATCAAGGTCTCTCACAGAGCTGTCCAGATCTTACTTTATTGGGAGGGAAGGGGTAAAAGACAGACTTTGATTCAGATCTAAACACTAGAAGAAGGGGAGTCATTTAGGCAAATATGACATTTGAGGTTGTTTCTGTTCACCAACCAACTCCCTCTACTGAACATTTCCAGCATGGTGTCATACAACTGACTGCAGGGGGATGAACTCAATAACCAAAAGCAAGCAACAAAACAAGCCCTTTGTGGGGACTGAGGTATGTATTCATATTTAACAACTCCAGCTACACTTACATACTGTGCTACCCCAGCAAGTCCATAAAGGACCAGTGCAGCAAATACTTTATTATGCAAGTACAGATTTCATTTTAAAATGCAAGTTTTTGTCACTGCTTTTTCTCCTGCCTGTAAAAACAGTCAGGGTAGTAAGTGCAATGCACTACCTCAGTCTGGAAGGTAAAAAGGAAAACTTGGAATTTTGTTCAGTAGTGATCTGTAATTTTTATGGTCTCCCTCTGGGTCTAATAATCTGAACTAATGACATTCAAGAAGACACAGTTCAATAAAAAAATGGAAGCTGAGGCTGTATCACAAACTATCTCACAAGCTATCAAACTTCAGACCTCTACATTTCGATTAATCACAATCCATCATATCATATACATTGGAAAAGGTATTTCAGACTCCATATCAGTCACCATAATTAATTTAAAAAATTAGAGTCATGACAGTCAATATAATTAAGAGAAGCAGGTTTAAAAAGAGTTGGAGGGGAATATTGTTGTGTTTGGGTTTGGGTTTTTTTTTTGTTGGGGTTTTTTTTTTATTTGTTTTGGGTTTGGGGTTGGGTATTTTTTGTTTGTTTTTGTTTTTTTTTAAACAATGTCATCTTCCAGTAACTTTCCTGTTTCATCCTATTCCATTTCAGCCTCGGAGGTTACAGACTTTGCTTCAAAGAATTTCTTGGCACTCTCATAGTCATAAAACAAATATTCTATAACTTCCAAGATCAGACACAGTTTGGCGGGATGCAAAATAGCTACCTCTGCTCCAGTTTGGGCAGACACGCTTGTAAAGTATTGAATTTTTGCCTCTGCACCTGAGAAGCACATGATATAGCATGAAATATGCAGGTCTTCATTAAGCTTGCCTTTCAAAAAGATTGCTTATCCGTCCCTACAACTAGAGCTAGTATCTATTTGAATATGCTTTTCCAAAATGAATCAAACCTGTCACAGGATCCACAAGAACCTTTTGTACTTTTGAAACTCCACAACTGCTCCATTTTAATATTGTAAACATTGCTTTTAGTACAAGTTCCACTCTCATGGGCAGAGGCTGTCTGTTAAGGATTGTGTTCCAAAATGCTGTAGTTTTTGAAGGAAGAACTTATTTTGGAAGAATCTTTTAGATTTGGGATAGAATAACATTTACTGATTTGTGGTATGGGGCAAGGGGACAGAAATGATGCCAGCACAAGAAAAGAGACAGATGAGAAACACCTGCGTACTTTCAAGTACAAATGTTCCCTCTCCTTTTTTCTCAGTAAAAACTGGACAGAAGTTTAAGGGTGAAAGGTAGTTAGAAGCCTTAATATTAAGCAAAAAGAAAAGATGAAGATTGAAGAAGAAACTAAGTACATAGGGATTTCCAGCAATTGAAGCCATTCATGTCCCAAGAGTCCTTTTTACAGACATGCTTACATTTAAAAGACACAAACGCAAGCTCCAAGATGAAACAGCAAGATTAACACAAATATTCCCGAAGGACTGAATTCCCTGCTTCAGAGGCTGGAGAGGAGAGAAAGAGAAATAGGATTTCTAAACCATTCTGCATTACCTTCTTTTCTCTAGTGCCACTAAGTCTGGGCCAAGTAAAAGGTAAACGCAGTCCCTGGATAACTCATAGCCACAGAGTACTCCTCCGGCTCCCACCCTCCTTCCTTCCAGTCATGCAAGGGCAGACATCCCAAGCTCCCTTTAAACCAATATAAATCTTCCCTTCTCTCATTCAGGCAGCTTCCCAGCTGCTTTGTACTCCACAGAGCAAAGCCACTGGAGCAAAGACTGAGCACCTTGCTTTCACTGTTAATGCAATCCCTTATTCATATATTATTCAGTAACACAGAACAGGCGTGCATCAAGCATGTACGTGATTGTACTCCAAAGGTGGCAGTACAGAAGGAGGCTGCACACCAACCTGCAAAACTATTCTGAAACAGTTATCATCAACATCTCAGACTGAACTGCCAACACATTTGACTTCAGCAGAAGGAATCATTTGGCTGGGGTGGGGGGTGCGGGATGGGGGATGGACTATGCATATAATTAGTCAAGCTGTTCAAAGTTTCCATCAGAAAACTGTGCTTCAGTGGAATGCACACATACTGTAGTACCATTAACTCCTCTGAGCCTTTCAACAGAAACCAGATAAACTGACTTACCTCCCCTATTAGCTGCTAAATTCCTCAAGTCCTCTGGCTACATGCATTGTAGGTTCCCAAATTCACTGGGTGAGGTAGGGTCTTAATATTAGAGCATATTGTATGTAAAACCTTCTGCTGTTCTTTTTTTTAAATACCAAATACACACATTAATTACCAAGTAAAATTACCAATATTTAATGCAATAAGCCTAAACATTTAGACTATTACAGTAGCTTGACCTTTGAAAAGTAAAAATATTTCAACTTTCTAATGCAAATTGAAATCAAAAGCAAAGCTAAACAATTTTAATGAAGTGTTTTATATTTACATGCACAGATGTGCACATATATATGTATATATATGTGTGTCTATACATAGACACACATGCCCACTAGTTCTTCCAAAATATAATTTCAGAATTTTGTTCTATAGAAAACACTGACTTGGAAGAGAAACATTTTTCAAGTTTCCAAACTACCACAAAGCTCAAACACTGGTTCCCAGCATGGTTCCTGCACTAATAAGTGCTATGGAAAAAAGCAAGAAGAAAATTAACAAGTTAGTATTCAAAGCAGGGTTTGAAAAACAGCACACAGCAAATGAGTCACAGGCCATGTTTTGAACAAAAAAAAAAATAGAAAGCATGATATAGAATTCAGTAAGCACTGATGCTCTCAAAGATGTAGGAATTAAGGAATTTGTAGGGAAAAAAGTATGGGCTAACAGTTTTGGCATTTTGTGTAACTTGTTGCAAAGTAACGCACTCAAATGTTCTTTAAATACCCTTTGTGAACAAGAACACAGACTCAGAAGGAGAAAACAGACTGATGTTATACTGACACTTCATTCCCTGGCTTCTAGCGCTTTCCAACATGATTCAAAATTATGCAACTCTAACATGACTTCCTCTATGCATATATCAAGACAACAAAGTGCAATTTGTTATAGATTATTAGCCCCCTTTACAGTTTGGAAAATTGATATGCAGAGGTGAAGCGAGTTGCCTAAGGT
This sequence comes from Sula dactylatra, assembly GCA_013389905.1. Taxonomy (NCBI): domain Eukaryota; kingdom Metazoa; phylum Chordata; class Aves; order Suliformes; family Sulidae; genus Sula; species Sula dactylatra. Next base: position 65,328 of record WEKW01026422.1, read on the forward strand.
CAAAGAAACGGAGCAAGCAAGAGATAAAACAGCCAGTTCTCCTGACATGGGGGATCCTAAATGGGATTTACTGCTTTGCCACTTATTTATCACATAAATGTTAAAATTCCTCTTTCTCTTCCCCCAACAGTTACTTATTCACTTACTCATTCGCTGTACTAATAAATAGGCTTTACAGGTCAGGAGGATCTCAAGGATTGCCAAAGGGAATGCTAACAACTGTAGTAATAATCAGAAGCATTAGATGAGGAGATAGAACAAGACAAAGAGTTGGATAGACATGAGGCCTCAGCACTCTGGTGAGCTCTCTCTCCTACATAACTTCCAAGCTGTCTTCAGAGATCACTGACAGGGACTTAAAGGCAAAATCGTGAGGTGCTTTTAAAAAAAAAAACAAACCACCCCAACCTGCTTTCCATGTGCAAATATTTTCATCTATCCTTATTACAGTAACAGCCAAAGACCAAGGAGGGCCTGTTGTACTGGGCGCCCACCAACAAGACAGTTTTCTTCCCCTGAAGAGCTTATAACCCAAACAGACCAGAGATTCAGCAGACTGAGGAGGTAAAGACTGTCATTCATCCTGCCAGCAGCAGCAGGATCACAGTCTCACCTTTTCTGCTGAAGGTGGGCAATGCCTCACCCACCCACAGAAATGCCATTTTCCTATTTATTTTACCTCATCACACTGTTCTGCACAGGCGGCCTCTGAAAGCCCACGAGCACAGAGCTGCTCGCCCTCAAGCTTCCCTCAGCCCATCCTCCTTGCAATCAGAGAGCTGCATCAGAGCGATACCCTTCATACTTTGTGGTGTAGGACAATGAATCACACTACTCTGCCTCTACATTACCCCATAGCCTCACACTTTCCAGGAGCTGGTGAAGCTCCGAAGAGGGGACTGGCATTTAGATGACAGAATATTGAAAAGGTCAGGGCTGTACGGCACAATGCAGCCATTCACGGGGCACACCAGCTACTGAAATGCCATTCCTTCTTCCTGAAACACAAAGGCCACAGAGCACAACAGAAAACAAACGAGCATAATCACATGCTTTCAAGAACTAGCAGCCTTTGACTTCCTCCTAAGTCATGAGATAGGAAAGATCATGGAATTCTTTCAAATGTGGCTTCTTGAGCTTGCAACGCTCACCACTGACTGCTGCGCTTCACAGGCCAGTAGCTTCTTGCCATCTCCATCGCAGACTGATATCGTTCCCTGCTCTCCCTTCATTTCGCAGGCAAGAATATCGCCTCACACCTGCTAGCACAGTCCATGTTCAATCGTAGTCAGGTGGCCCTGGAGTAGGTATTTATGCTACCCTGCTAAACTCGGCCTAGTTTCTCCTATTGAAGCTCCCTGAGTAGGAACTGACACCAGTATAACCTCTTTCCTAGACAGACTTAAGAGCATAAAGTCCCAAGAGATCTTGTGGTAGAAATGCAAGAATTCAATTTTTATTCTTTTTCCTACAAACCTCAACCAAGACACTTCATGGTCAGGACTAAACCTACTAATAGTGCTAACTTTCCAGACTTTACAAATTTCCTGATTTTGAAGCACAAGGTTCTTCTCCATTTAAAAATGTGAGGGGTGAAGGAGTACCATCACTTTCAGTAAGAACCGCTGATTAACTGAACAGCCTCATTTTCCCAATTGCACTTCTGATCAAGGCCAAAAAGCCTCCTCACCATACAATGCTGGAATCAGCCTACAAAAAAAAAAATCCTTCCCTTTCAGGCAAAGCTGCATGTTGAGTCAAAAAAAAAAAAAGTCCTTCTCAATTCCTTGAGCCTCCTTTAACAAGAAAAAGATGTAATTTGCAGATGACATTGAGGATCGATGATAAGGTGGGATTAAGGTATGGGCATGAAGTAGGATGCTTCTACCAACGACAATTCAACTACGTTGCCATATCCTAGTCTCTTGCTGGAACCATCACAGAAATTCTATGATTCACAGACATCCCTGTAAAGTTTTGTACCGTTTCTTAGTTTCTCCCATAATACACGCAAGACCTGAAATTAAAATACTTTGATATTCTGTTCTGTAATTCCTCAGCAATCGAACAGCATTAAAGCTACACCTCTAAGCATGTAAAGTAAGGCAGCCTTGCTAGACTTAGATTTTTAGACCAGCATACACTTTGGACCCTATTTCTTTTTGTTCATTCATCAGGTTCTCGAATGCAACTGCAAAGGCTACTATGAGAAAAGACTCAGCATTTCCAGATATCAAGTCAGTATGGAGAAATATTTCTTCCTGCCAAAGTTTGGTGCCAAGATATTCCATTCCCCCTGCTCCAGAACTGCTTTTATAGCATTTGTAGAGGAAATAAGATTAACAGTCCTTACTGACCTTCTGTTGTGCTTCTTCACAGCTTCTGCTATCATTTTGCACATATAAAGAAGAGGAAAAAACCTAGAGACCAAGTCTGTGATCCTTTTTCATTTTTACAAGACAGGGGACATACAACCTAATGGTTCCACAGGCTCCAAGTTTCTAGTTAACCTATTTCCAGAAAAGCAGTGCTGTCTGAAGAATTGTTTCTAGGATGGTAGCCAGGTACAGCCTCAATAAAAATTCCTGGTCCATCACATCAACATTGTAAAAGGTATAATCCATTATCCTTGACAAAACATGACTCTGAAGGTTTCAGGATTTTTATTATTCCCCTTTGCTTGGCACTCATTAGACTGTACCTGAAATATGGCATCCAGTTTTGGTAATCCCAGTGCTAAAAGGATGTTGAATAACTTGACCAAATTCAGCAGAGGGCCGCCAAGATGGTGAAGGGTCTGGAGAGCACAACAGACATATAGAGTCTGAGGAAAATGGACTTGCTTAGCCTGGAAAAGAGGCTTTGATGGAACCTAGCAGCAGCTTGCTAATATGTAAGAGGAGATTACAGAGAGAAGAGACAGACTCCTTACAGCAGTACAAGACAGGAGAACAAGAGATGACATCGTAAACTCAACCCAGAAAGGTTCCAAATAGATTACCAAAAAAAATAAAAAATTATCACTATAAAACTAATTAAACGCTACAACAGTTTGCTGAGGGAGGCTGCGGAAACTCTGTCCTTGAAGGATTTCAACATCCGACTAGCAAGAGGCTGGGCTGGATAGCCTGCTAAAATGCCAGATTATTAATGTATGCTACCTGCTACTTCTCACCTTTCAGCAGTATCCTAATCCTAAAGTGTTTCACAAGCAACAGCCCTTATCTTACAAGTATCCCCAGTGGATTGCAACAAAGTCAATGCGATTCCTGGCTTATCATAACTTATACTGCAGCAATAGAATTGAGACAAGACCTAGAAATAGTAAAAGCTTAAGCAGGGATAATTCCACCTGCATTGAATATTACTGTTTCTGGGGTTTTGAATAATAAGTGAAGAGTATTACTTTACAATTGAAATTTCAAAGGGAAGTTTAGGAAGTCATCAAGATTTGATTTAGCCAGGTTATATGACAAGATAGTTGTACAGATTATTTCTGTCACTATCTTTCTTCCACTGTCTGCATGTGCCACTTCCATCTCTCACAAGGTGGGCTGAAAAACAGATTTCTATACACATGCGTACTCCAAAACACACAAAAATTATTCCCCATTCAGCTCACCTCATTCTTTACCAGTTCTTTTTCCTCATTGATTAAAAGCATTCATGCACATGCATCTCCCCCCACCATGGACTATTTGCCTTTTCTCATTTCTTTTTGTAGCGGTCTATTTTCTGCCCAATTGACAGAGACAAAATTATCTTCTCTATAATTCCCCCTGCCTTAACCATTCTACACTTATTTTTCAGCTATATCATTTCTTCCCTTGCCTGCCCCTTTCAAGTTCTCTTGCTATCTGTTATTAGTCTTGGATGTCTTCAATTTTTTTTTTTCTCAGTATATGCAATCTCCTTTTTTCCACTGTTTTGGAATTTAGATCATGTAGCATTGGCAGTTATTTAACTCTTGCAGGACATTCAGAAATACAGGTCTTGTAAAAGACAGTAAACATGCCAAAGTAGCATTCTATTTTGAATCACTACGTTGCTACTCAGTGGGTACATTCAATATTATTTGCAAGCTGCGGCAGATTAAAAGGTTAATGCTCCTTTTTCAATAGAAAAAGAGGGGGCCTGATTTCTTTTATATATTTTGCGAGATTGCCATAAAACATGAGGTAAAAGGAGGACAAAATCTGTTATCTTTCATTTTTTGCAGAAGTCCAGCTCCTTACCACACCACATGTATAGCCATGCTACATTTATAGCAGCAGAGACTCAGTAATACAAGATTTCGTGTAGATTGTAAAACTATGCTCTTTGCTCAGGCAGGAAGCCTGGAGAAAAAGGCAATGTTACTGCATCTTCACTGCTGTTATCTACACGCACTCATGCCTGCTGCAAGCCAACTGCCTCCTCTATATGCCTTCAAACCATAGAGAGTCCAGAGGTGCAAAACAGGTCTCCTGGATCTCACTCTAGATGATACATATATAGAGAAAGTGTCTTTTGTTTAGCTTAGAGTTTTCTATTTTCTTGAATTTTAAGCTATCTAGTTTTGTAATTAACTTAAATTTTTAGTCTGCAAGCAGGCAGCATTATATGTGGTTCAAAAGCATTGTAATTTTCAAAAGGCTAAATAAAATTGAGATGATGGGAGAAAATGAATACAAGGATAGCTGAGGTACATTGGGTTCAATTGAGAAGTTCAGGTACAGATTTAAAACTGAAGATAAATTGCATTTGGATGCAAAACCAATAACATTAGGTATTTGCCACCTCTTGATGCTATTCACTGCCAAATATTTTTATTAAATGGCATATTTCTTGCTGTGTATAGACCATAGTAAATCTGCAAGGCTGGAGCTGTTTAAGAGTCAATATGCTATGCATGCAACTGCCCTGGCCACTCTTCTCACTGAAAAAGTGGACCAGAAAAGGGCCTTTTCTATCTCACCAAAGGTCATTGGCTTGGAATGTAGACAAAGTCTTGTAGAGTAGTGGGTTGAACTTAAGAGTTCGTGTTTTCTGAGTACCGGTATTGCACCTCCCTATCCTAATGAAGTGCTTCTGAAATTATTTTTAAAACTCCATTGAGAACATATGGAATATTTTCTCAGTTTGATTTGCAAAACTAACAAAAAAGGGAAAGAAAATTTGTAAACCCACATGATTCTTTTCATTCTTAATTCCATTTTTTCAACGCACGAAGATTTGAAATTGCGTTATTTTCAGTGCACATACACCCTTCCAAGCCTAATATCTTTGTTTACTTCTTGAGACAGAGACGGACTTTTTAGGAATTTTAGAAAAAAGCCTAGTCCATCTGGTCAATTGTTACAATCTTAAACGCTAAGACTCATCCATCCATCCCCCGCTAGCCATTTGGGTGCATAGCTTTGGTTCCTAAGACTCCACACATCTTCAGCCAAGACCAAAGGGAACGCACCCTTTCCAAGAGATGTTTCTGGTTTCTCATTTTTCCTCCAAGGTCTTACCAATGCATTTATAACATCGCTAACAATCCTTTGGGAAACGACTAACAGTAGGCTAGGACTTCAGGTGAAGAAGTTTCAGCAGAACAAGGTGAGGAAGTAAAGATAGTACTTTCATGCAGATTTCTTGACTAAAATCGAAAATGAAAAGAAATTTAAAAACTACATATCACATTATTTCAGTTTAAGCTGAATTACTTCCCAATAATTTTCATAATTATTAGTTTCCTTCAGAAGAGTGCAACTGTATGCTTTCAGGCCTCTACCAGCTAAGTCTTCCATACACTGGCAGTCAGACACCTTGATGCAGACCATTAACTTGGATGAAAAATCACTTCTGGTTTATTGCATTTTGTAATCGAGGTTTGGTGCTCCTGTGAACAAGAAAAATCACAAAATTAAAACCCACCATGCGTTTTTATTTAATTCTGTATTGAGATTTTTACAATAATAAAAATTCTGTAAAGAATCAAAACTGCAGTGTGACCTTTACTACTTGAGTTCCTCTGTCAGCATGTACTGAAGCCAGAAACCAAAAAAGCTTCAGGTTGCTTTTGTTTTGCTTCTTTCATTAAATCTCCTTCCGTATATCTTGCAAATCTGAACTGTTAAAAAACAACCGTCAAAAGACAGTCACAGTACAAGAGAAGTAATTGGGGTTGACATTTTCACAGCTGAGTATGTTTAGAACTCAGCTGTCCACCCTAAAGCTAGACATATAGCTTCCAGTTATGCATAGCACTGTCCGATCTCAAGAAAGCTTTAGAAGACTGCAGTGTACTTGCCATCTGAGAAAAACTGCACTAGGTTGCTGATGTTTTTCAGTATGAACAGATAATAGCAGGCACATGAATCTAAGAAATGCTGTAGATGGACAGACACCAAAGCAAGATTTTTGTTAAATGCAGAATGACAGCCAGTTTAGATTTTTGGCTTTAGCAAGAAACTTGTACAATTTTTGTCATGATGCCTTTTATATGTTCTATTTTCTTTAACTATGTTTGAAGTCTGAAATAAAAAGATTGCTTCAGGGTAATATATTTCGATTTACGTGTCATAGTTCCATAGATGAAGGATGCAGATTTGTTCCCATAGTCCAGTTTATATTTCATTTATAACTCAGTTGAACATGATGTTTCTCTGTTTCCCCTTTTCATATCCTCACTGAGGCAGCTTTGTACGACAGGCCTGTCAAATTCTCTCCTCACCCTTAACCTTCCTCCGGTCATAAACTGAATCTACTGCATAAAAACCTTCTAAATAAAGTTAAAGCTAATTCAGTTAAAAAAAAAAAAAAGAAAAAATAGTCCATGACTGATTAGAATGCTTTTCATTTCCCTTGGCTTATATAAAAAGTAAAATAAGAAAAACAAACAGAAAAGATAACTGTGCTCTGTTAAAAGATAATCCCTTAGTATAATAATTGTCTAGCAAGGTTGAACACCACAGCAGGCAAAAATCCAGTTAGCGTTCAGTAATTATGTTCCCATTTATTTATAAGAATTATGCTCTGACATAGGTTCAAGTCATTTAGAAATGCTCCTATTCCCCAAGGCTTCAGCTATATTTATAATGCAGTATCCCATACTATTTTCCTGGTGTTATAGCAACAAGGAATACAATATTTAGAGAGCTATCAAGTTCTGACAAGGCCAGGCAGCAGACTCTGCATCACCCCATCATATTAAAACGGAGCAGGACGGGTGTGCGTGTGAGAATGTGTACATGCACGTGTGTGCCTCTCTGTGTACACATGCACGTCTATCAAGTCTGCAAAAATAACAGGCACAGAAATGGCACAACAGGAGGATGGAGGAAGGGGACTAACAAAACTGTATTTGTTTCTTCTTTAAATCTCCTGGCTAGAGGCACTTATTCATAGAATAGATTAGACTGTGCTGACTCATTTAAAAAAGAACCTGAAATTCAAGAAAGCTCACTTCCTTCCTACTACTTTTTTTTTTTTTTAATTATAGAGTGAGGCTAGACTCAGAGTCATTGAAAGCTACAGAAATATTTCTTTCTGCCTCAATAACTGAGAGACTCCTATGCATGTTTCCACATCTTTTAATGATTTTTCTACACATCAGTGAACACAGCAAGCTTAAGACCCACCCAACCAGGCTGCAGGTCACTATCAAACATGTTTTTAAGTAAATGGACATTCAGCTCTTGCGCTGACTTCAGCTCTCTAGCACACTCGCTTTGCACCAGCCAGCAGGTCAAGCTCTGCATTCACCCACACGGCAAATGACTTCACCATGCTAATAAGCTAGTGTCTAAAGAGTTCTACATGCACGACTCTGTATGAAGCCTAACCAATCAATAGTGCTGCCACCAAGAAGCTGAAGCAGGGGGGACTACTCCAGGAGTTTGTCTGGTTTTTAGCTCCTCAATCTCCTAGCCACCTCAAGCAGTTAATTAATAGGATTTCTTGAGTAAGTTTATGTACCAGGAAAAAACAGGATAGAAAACATCGTCATGCTGCCAGGAATCTTCCAGGCTTATCAGTGGAGAGGCGGCTTTAGAAATAAATTGAAGAAACTCTGCCCCAAGTAGTTAGGCAAGGAGAAAGTAATTAGCAGATGCAATACTAGCAATGGACTGCCTCGTTATCCCACTGGTCTTCCAGAACAGACCACTTCCCCAGCCTAGAACTCTAAAACAGAGCAGAGTCCTTTTTCACACAGCCATTGTCCTGGTCAGGAGACGATAAGGTTTTATTCTCTCACTCAGGCTAACTTCTGGAAGTAATTACTAATAGATGAAACCAAAGTTCAGCTGAGCTGGTAAATGCCTCACTGAAAGTCTTCCAAAATTAGCAACTGTCATGAGTCTTGAAACTTGATAAAGATTCTCTGAAGATTGGGCTTCCACAACAGCGCTGCTCAGTTACAGCCATGTCAGCAATACCACAAGTGCATTGCCACATTGCCATTTCTAAAACCTAATAAAAGCGGGCGAGGGAGGAAGTGCTCTTCTTTTTGTATGTTGCACATATGTGGAGATGTCAAAGTAAGTCACTGTGCCATACTAGCACTTACTACAGAGGAGGAACAGAACGGAGTAGGATCATCAGGACTATCCCTGCTCACATCCCACCCCACTTGTAAATGTTCACACTGCCTCCATCTCTGGCAAAAATAAGCTGTTCGACCTTTCTAGGCAAAAGAAATTTGTATAATTTAATCCAAGTCCAAACGTCCACTGTTGCCTAGTAATGTATCTCATTTTATTTGCTTCTGAACTCCAAATTGCAAAACTATTCTGTAAGCTGCTATTCAGTTTCATAATTTAAAGAATATCAAAACAGTGCTTCTTATTAAAAAGTATAAATGTAATACATCTTACTCCTTGATATCATTTTATGATAACTACACCTTTTGTTATTAAAAAGTATAATTACGTATTTGACAAATCACAGGATATGAACCACAAAGGTGCACCCTAGTGGGTCAATCTTAATTCCAGTGTAACAAGACCTATACACTATTCCTTCTTCAAAAGGGACCACTGACCTCAGGAGACCTGTACGAGCCCCCATTTAAAAAAATATTATCATCTAATACAGTCAATATCTATAGAATAGTGAGATGTTTCTTTAGTAGGGAATCTTGAAATATGAAATGCCCATACATTTCTTCAGTACCTTAAGAATTTTTCCTGGATAATCATAAGCCAAACTTCAGAATCTATTTTTCAAACCTTTTCAAAACACTTTGTTCATACCTTAAAGCAAAGAAAAAAAAAAGGGGGGGGGGTATACCAATGGAATTGAGAGACTGGGTAACTCTCATCTGGATCTGAGTACATCCAGATACACGCCAAGTGCCAATTGCGCAGTAAGCCTGATAATAAATCTAGCACAGGAGCATAAGAGCTACATACAAGAACTAAGACTTCTCCCCTTAAGAAGTGGACTGTAAGCACATACAACTTTTCTAAAACCACTAAGCAAATAATAAACACACAGCTCTATTTGTGAGCAAGCCTGCAGACCTGAACAGAGCTCTTTAGCATTACACGCCTCTGCTTTCACCCAACTCTTTTCCTTTAAATTACCTTCTACCATTGTCTGAAGGACTTAACTGTTTGAATTCCCACCTCCCACCCACCCCCTTTGGCTACATCCACGTTGTATAAAAGACCCATTGCCCTCTTGTGGCTCTATTACTTGCAAGCAGACTTTGTCCACAAGGAAGCTGTATCTGAGAATAGCCCAACACAGTCTTTTTGTACCTTTTAAGATTTGCATCACGGAAGGAAACGTTGGCTTATGTCCAAGCCCACAATTTACTGTAACCTTCCAAAGGAACATCCAGTTGACTAAAGCAATTTATTGGCCATGCCAAAAACAAAGAAAGGCAATATTTCTGGCGTGTTCTTTTTCCAGAGGCCCAGGCATAATATGCCTCTGTTTGCTATTTCTACATTCAGAACCTGAGACACTGTTCAGTTCCCCTAAACTTATTTGAAAGTTAGACATTTTTGATGTGGCTTGCCAATGTGTCAGAAAATGAAACCTCATCATTGAAAGAAAACTGTTGTTATCCTCCCAGAGAAAAAGAAATGCAATTACAGTTGGTCATAACAAGCCTTATTGTACGCACCTTCTTGAATACAGAAATCACTTTATCTTCCCTAGAACCAAACCTGAAGACTCCAAATACTAAGAAAACAATCTCTTAAAAAAAAAAGGAATACATGGAAATATTCACCAATGCAATATACAGACACATGTAAGCAGCATGAGATGGGCAGCAACATGAAAAGTAGATCTAGCTTGTATCACAAATAGCTAAGTGTGGTTTGCTGCTCTATGGTTTCTCATCAGCATGAAGACTTGTGTCAGCTGGCATGAAGTGCTCTTCCTTTCTGTTCACCTCTTATTCAACACTTCCCCCCCTCCTCCCTCACATCTCATCAAGCAACGCTTGATAATTTCCGCTTCATACCTACATTCTCTGAATCCATCCCTCACACAGAATTGTCCACCTTCCAAAAGTGTTTTCTGCACAGTAGCCATAAAAACAGCAAGATGAAGTGGAAAACAATCAAATGGGTTATTTTTCTATACCAGTTGTAAAGTAAGCATGCCAAAGAACTGAAATCAGATAGCAGACAAATATAACTAAGAACTACAGTGTCTTTATATTATCTCCATAGTAAAATTTCACAAAATATTGTGACATCAAACACAGGTGTTATCAGATTTGATGCCATCTTATTCAGTCACAAGTTGGCCATGTTTAATCACTATGACCTACCTTTCCGGAGATCATAACTTACTCATCTAAGCTGCTTCACTTTCATTAGCTGACAATGTACAAAAGCACCATTGAAATGCCTGGATTAAACCGTGGAGCAAAGCTAAGAATATTTCAGGTTCATCTTTCTACATAAACTGAATATTCTGTGTTGAAAAAAAAAATGATTGGAGCTCACTATGAGTCAAAAGAATTAGCCATTTTTTTCTTGAATTTGTACTCCATCACTGCCCCAAAATCCTAGCTGCACAACTCCAGCAGGTGGATGAATTATTGCTTTTAGACATACTGAGCTCAGGAATGTGGAAAACAAGCCCAAAGCACAAAATAAAGAATAAAAATTTAAAAAAAAAAAAAGAAAGAAAGAAAAAGAGAAAAGAGAGAGCAATCGATGAACAAAGAAGTCATGCTTGGTTAGCAGAGTACTTAGGGTGCAGGATGTGCAGCTCCATCTCACTGTTTGCGATTACAAACCTCAACATCTGGCTGTCAGAGTAGACACAAATTTGGTGGCAGATGTTTGCAAGAATCACAGGGGAGAGACTGTTTTTGTAGTTAAAAAGTGCATAGGGGCACGTTGTTCATTTTGCCACATTTTTTCTTTCTTCCATTTTAAACGATCGCCATTCTCTCGTCTGTCAGTCTCAGACAGGACAAGCCATTGGCAATGGCTTACTGAATTAAACCTTCTCCAAACATGCCCTCATTATTCTAAGTTCCTAGTCTTTCCATATCCTCTCCATTTTCAATCCAGAGATCACAAATAATAGCCAAGGCCGCCTTGCGTATTTTGCACATGCAGGCGCAGCCTCCACATCCATAGGCTACATGGCATTTTACCCTAGCGGTTGCCTCTAGCCCTGCGTAGCATTCCCAAGAGGGTTATGCACCTCCAACACACCTTAGCGCCACCCAGCACCCACAAAATGGGAAGCTGCTACAGCCTGGTTGAGAAGCAGGAGAATGGTGTCAGCAGACCCTTCTACATCCACATCCCCAGTGAATCCACACCCAGCATATAAACCATTCAAAGTTACATTTTCCATCTCACTCTGCCTGTGTTAATATTACCTCCCTCTTTGTTCTGTAAATACAGCCTTTGGAGAAACAATCCCTACATGCAAAATTCAATTACTAACAATACAACTCTCTTCCAGCCTCAAACCTCCCTTGACTTATGAATATCTATCTGTTCTAAATGAAAGAGATACCACATCTACCACTCTTGACTCTACACAAGAAGTTTAGCTTCACACAGAATAAGCAGACCAAGTGTTTGTCTGAATTCTAGGAGCCTGATTATACCCATTTCCCATATCCAACTCTAACCTGAAAGAAGGCAAAAAAGTACATTCCATGCTAATAAAGTCTCAGCTCATACATTTCAGACTTGAATGAAGCTTTTGACAAAGGAATCAAAGGATGCTGGATAACAGTCAGTGCTAGTAAATCAGGACACCCTCCCACACCCCTTTTTGTTTGTTTTTGTTTTTGTGGGTTTTTTTTGTTTGTTTGTTTGGTTTTTGGGGGGGGGTGTTTGTTTTTGGTTTGGGGGGGTTGTTTTGGGGTTTTTTCGGGGGGAGGGGGATTTTTTTGTGGGTTTTTTTTTTTTGTTCTTGTTTTGTTTTAAAAGGAGTGTAACTTCACTCCCTAAACCAGCAAACCAATTTACAAAACACTCTATACCAAATGGGCTATGCACTTTTTGGAAATCTAGCCCTTCGCATCAGTCATAACACTGGCCTTTGCTGCTTCGTTCATTAGGGGTCTTTTTTTGCTCAATTTTATATGCTTGCACCTCAAAGTCCAGTCCAGTACCACTGCAGATAACTATAACTGTCAGCCAGTATAAAAGCCTGAGCTGTGCTTGAATTCATAACCTACAGGCAAATGACTTCATACGCTTTACCAATCCCCCAAGCCATCTGGTCCCTGACTTGGCACTGTCTTGCGGAGCTTCCTGCCCTGTGGCTCTCGCACAGCTGTTGTATTCATAGTCTTGGAACTAAGCAGTATTTCTACTTCTGTGATTACTCTTAACTTTCTGTTGCTCTTCGATACGCCTCCTAACATTTACAGACACCATGATTCAAGTTGGTTTCATCAATGTCCTATAGATATATGGTAATAAATAGCAAATCTTCCAGGAAGTAACAAAGAGCGCTCAGATTTATGAGTGCCCTTTTCAGCTGCAATTAGAAATGAACTCAGTTCAGAAGACTTTTACTTTTGTGGAAACATGCATTGAACTTCTCTGGATTTCAGATCCATCCATGTTATCTCTGAAGTTCCACTCCAAAATCCTAGAGTCAAGTAGTCACAACTGTGGGCAATTTCAGATTCAGACCCCACTGTATAACTTAAATCACTTGATTTGGGCCAGTTGGGCCCATACACATCAAACAGTCAAACAGTCCTTTCCATGTTATGAAAACACTATGCAAATGCCCAATAGTGTTTGCTAAGAGAAGGATGCTGTCCCAATGCTCACTAAGAAAAGCAATAAAGAAACATCATTTAATTCCTAATACTTTTAGTAATGAAGCCATATCAACTCAATAGCTACGTCCTAACCTGCTTTGAGACAAAACCACGTTAAGTCCTCTGCCTCTTTTCTGCCTTTTTTTTTTGAAGATGCGGGGGATAATCCTAGTGCAGCTCACCACAGCCACTTTAAGTATCACAGGAACAGCAAACAGAACATTTCCCAGGCCAAAGCCACAAAATCCTTTTCCTTCAGCAGGAGGACGACACAGCTGTTAGTTTCTCAATAAAATGGCCTGAGGCACATCTTGGAGCAGTACCTATTTTATGCAGGAGAGGGCAGCGATATACACATGCACACACTCAGTAATTAAATTGACATGCGTTTGGACACACTTCCTTTGAGTCTATGACTCTCCCGGAGGTTCGGATGCTACTTACGATCAAGAGAAATCTCACTATGGCATACCGCGACCTCATGATGACTACTCAAAATGAATGCAGGTAGTTTGATGATAAATGAGAGGGATCAAAGGGGTGAGGTTGAAAAGCAATTGTGAAAGGTACAGGACATGCTGGTGGGAGAAACAGATTCGGCTTGGGAGACAGCAGAGATCCACAGCAATTTGTCACTTCATTAAGAGCTGATAATTCAAATTTTTATTTAAATATAAGCACCCACAAACATAAGATGGGAGAAGGCAAAAGGAAGGAGATTCCTGAAGTGTCCAAAGCTGAAATCTGCAAGCCATTTCGTCGCTGGATTCGGTTAGACTTCGTCATCTAAACACCAGCATTTATCCGAGTCTGTAGCACATATCAATAGCAAGTTAGTGACACTTGGAAAACCAGAAAAGACTTGTTCCTAAACCCCTGTTTACTAAAAACTTTCAAGAATATCTTTAGTTATACTTTTGGAAAACATTTCAACTTCTTCCCATAATGGAAGCTGTTCCCAAAGACATCCATTTGGATTATGACTTTTTTTTTTCTTCTCCTTTTTATATGGAGCTCAGAGAGGAAACTTCAAAACAAAAATAATACTCAATAAAAGACTAGAAATTAACAAGCAGGACTTAAAGTGCACTACTTCACAAGTACAAAGGAGCAAAGACGAGCTAAAACTAAGGAGATGCTCTCCATGCATCTCTGATGTATCCAGTACAAGCACCACCAAGGTATGTTTAATAAATACCCTAGGGTAAGTAATAGCTATCTGCAGGCATTCATTTAATAACAGATTTGTATTCAGCCAGTTTATAGGGGAACCTTCACAAGCACCCTGAGAAGCCCAGTACATCCCACAAAACTTCTTAAAGGTGAAGCTTCACAGCTGGGGGAGGCAGGAAAACCCAGCACTTGGGAGTGCTCATCGCACTGCTGGAACAAATGCAGTCCTTGAGGCACAGCTGAAAAGTGCTCCAAAAACCATCACTCCAAATAGGAGCAACAAAGAGGAAAAACTGGAGCAGTGCCCTGGCTCCCCTGGGAGGAACAGGGCACGGACAGCACAGGGGTGAGTGCCCTGCGGGACAACACTTGCGCAGCACAAGCCACTTGAACCTTCATACAGCAGAAATTCATACCAAGGCTATCTGGGCAGGAAGAGCAACCAGATAGGCGGCAGAGACAGGCACAGAGCAGCACCAGGCTAGGCAGGCCAACATGGAGCAGTTTCAAGGACAGCAATGGGTAGTCAAGAGTCGGAAATTAGTATACAGACTTAAAAACAAAATACAAACCTCGATTCTCCGGTCTGTAAGGAGCCACAGCAAAGGAGAGGAAGATCATCTAGTCAGGCAAAAATAGGGATACAGTGACTTTGCCTAATACACGCCTCCCCAGAAACAAGAAGCCACCAGCTTGCTTAACCAGGTCAGCAAGCCCTTGGTCCCATAGCTTACGGGGCAGGCTGTAGCCAGCCAAAAGTAGCTGCGGTTGCTCTGAATCAAGTCTAGAAGATTGGGTACCACCTGGATATACCTGCCCCTACCATCAAAAGCCCTGAAACACACAGCGCTGGAGGACCCTGCACCCTTCTTTAAGGGATGTTCAGTATTCCCTTCTTTGGCACAGCTCAATCTCACGTAGCCCAACAAACCACCCACCCCATGGAAACACTACACCACACACCAAGAAAGATGCCACTGCAACTTCTAGGGAAAGTGTCCCTTTGCTAAAGCCCTGTGGGGGGAAGGAACTGCTGCTTGAGCAGTTTTTTGGAGCACAGAGTGATTTGTGGATGGGGCATATGTTTGCAAACAGGTGCAGAGTGCCTGCACATCACCCTCAGGCATAATAAAAGCCACCACAACATGTTATCAGCATGGTCTGACAAACAGGCAAAGCATCTGGCACCTCCAAGCAGCAGCATCTGGGAGAGGTAACCAGGGGGCTGAGAGCCAGGTACTCACTCTGTATTGCTAATGTTGGCTTATATGACTGTGCGTTATATTCACATGGCTTGTACATGCGCATGAAACTCAACAGCATAAAACTAAGTGAATATTTAAGCGAATGTAAACAGACTACTCGTTTAAAGCAAAATACCCAACAACAAATAAAAGGATACAATAAAAGAGCGGCTCAAATATGCAAAGAGTAGACAAAAAGATCTCTATTTCGGTAACTAAACTGCGGTAACTAGAGCTGTATCAACAGTACCTCTTAGTGGCCACAGTAATCTGCTACCAAAAAGAGGGAAGAAGAAAAAAAAAAAAAAAGAAAAAAAAAAAAAAAAAAAAAGAAAAAAGTCATGAGTGGGAACATTCGTGAGCTGGGGGGAAAGGGGGGGGAGGAAAAAAGAGAAGAAAAAAGAGAAGAGGCAAAAGTAGAAGGATATGGTACCCTATCTGAAATAATCTTGGAGACATTGTTTCAACGATATTTTTTTTTCCCCTTCACTTTTTAAAAAGATGAACGTGAACAGATATCACTCAACTTATGTTCTGTGTGCCACATGCACGCACTTTCCACAAGTCCTGCTAGCGTAACTCCCCCTGGCCTTGAAAACTCATATTTAATATCTTTAAAAGTATAGAAGCCATTGGAAACATTTCAAATATGTAAAGTAAGTTCCAAACCAAGGTAAACAATCTTCATATTTCTTTCCATGTGGGCTGCGGAAGGGGCAAATGGGGAATGGGATACATATGTCCATTTACAGTGTATCTAGATAACTAAAAATAACAAAGCATAAAGTTATTTTTTACATCCCTGCACTTCACTTCTGCAAGCTGTAAAGGATTGACAGAAAGCTTGATGATCGATTTGTGTCTAGAAAAAGATGGAATCTGAGGACAACAGAGGCACATGCAAATGGTCTGCATGGCAGGGAAACACTTCTCTTTGCCCTGCCTGGGTCATCGGTACAAGGATTGTGAAGCACAAGGCATGGCCTCCAGAGCATGCTACTAAGGGATGAAGAATGCACAGGCTATTTTGGGGATATCATGAGTGTACGCTACATTACAATTAAAGTAATGAAGAGGGGAAACAGCGAGAACCCTAAGTAAAATCTCCCCAGATGTAGCCACACAAATACATGCAAATATGGAATGAAAATGAAGCCTGCTGCCTCCACCTCACCAAGACAACCCAGGAATACCATTCACCAAGGGGAATGGTATCATGTAACATCTTCCAGCCTTGATAAGTTTAGCATTCATACAATTTAATATAGAAATAAGCAAGTTGACCACTGACTAAATTTAAACTAGTATCTATTTGGTATACAGGAGTGTTGCAATGTCTTCTACCTATCATTTAACTGCAAGCTGGAGTGCTAAATTTCCTCTGACTCTACCTCATGCCTGTAAATCTTCCAGCCAGTCATTAACTGCCTGGTAAAGGACTGGCACCTCATATATTGTCACTTAATTATGTTATGCTACATTGGGCTTCCTAGGAGGCACTCATTTAGCACAAAAACACCTCTAAAGAAAACCATGTAGACAGACTGCCCGAGCCAGAGACGATGAAGAATGCTGCTGACAGGGGAACAGAAATGACAACTAAAACAGCCTTTGGAACGGAAGGAGAAACCGTAGCGACGGGGAAAAAGAAACCAAGCATGGACATTTGAACCATCAGATAAACAGCAGCTGACAGGACGTTTTAGATCTGGAAGGAGGGGGCAGAGGAGGAGGAGGAGAAGTGCACCAAAGTGGAAATAGAAAATTACCCTCCTGAATGAACGAGACGTGTTTGGAATGAGTCACAGGGGAAGGCGAGTGCAAACATCAGCAAGTCGAGAAGCTGACTGCGCGGTACCTTGCTCCTGAACCCGGTCTTCAGAAACGAGAGACGGCTGAATAAACACAATGAGAAAACCAGCCTGTTCTCAGCTCCTACCTTTGCGATGTTGAAACGAAAATGCTTTTTGGGCACAGTCCTACAAGCACGAGGAAGACATTGCCACTGCTGACTTCAACATAGGCAAAGGACGTTCAGCACCTCGGAATTGTCCTTCCTTCTTCTCACCCCAAAGGAGAGACACAGACAGAGGCAAAGAGATGCTTCGATCTTTCCTGCTATGGAAGGAAAAATAACCCTGCTCTTGTACAATACGCTGCCTTCAGAACCTGTTGCCAAAAAAATCCAGACCAGCAAAACTGAGCATAAAGTAGCCATATCAGCAAGGGATAGAAAACAACACAAACTGTGCCACGTGGCGATAACACACACATGTGCACGCACACACTTTCTTCAGTCACTAGAGCCACTGTGGGTGCTGCTATGGATGCAACATTTAAAAAGAAATCTACAGGAAGGCAGGGTTGGGTGTTTTGCTACTCCAAATCTGAGAAGGATTTGGAGCATTTAAGATGATAAATGGCTACAGCAGAAGCTTTACTCCCCTCCCTGGCTCAGCTTTATTTCCCCTCCCCTTTGTAAACATCAGCATTTCTCTCAGTCCCAGTGACATCTACCTTGCTGGAAATCAGTACTGTTCAAAGCACAGTTGCAACTGCCGTGCTTGGCAGCTTTACACTTAAGTCTGATGTCATTCAGCTACATCAAATCACTGGACAAAGTCAGGAATTATGTGGAAATTGCCAGTGAGGGCCAAATATTCAAGTAGGCTCTTTTTCCCCTCAAAATAGAATTTTCATTTGGTATTACCAGATTTAGGGTGGTCCAAATCTAGGTGAGAATTGAAGTCCAGAACCTAAGTGGCATGCACACATATCCCTAATTTGATTGGGAAAAAAAAAATTGTCTTCCCCCTCCCCCATTTGTCATTGATAAATTGATGCTTTCTACTTGTGAAAAAACCCATTTCCTGAGAAAACACAAGTAATATGGCAGGGAGTGGGAAATTGGTTTTGCTTCCTATCTGTCTTTGTTTTGCCTCCCAGAGACTGCTCAGGAAAAGCGTCCTTTGAATCCATAGATGGTAAGGGATTAGGGACCCTGCTTGTCTATAGAAGACTGTATTGTTTACTATCAGATCACTGCAAATAAGGAGCTTTCCCAATGCTGAAGATGTTTGCTGAATAGCTTCAGGTTCCTACCTCTGTGGTAAAGCAGGCACTGTTAGACACGCAATTGCCTTATGTACACTTAAAGTATTTCTAAAATAAAAGGCAGCATTGGTGTGTATTCCTGTAAGCTGGAGAAAATAAGTGAATTGAAATCTACCCTTTCCTTATCTTCACATCATTTTGCCAGCAAAGGTCAATTACGTGCTCACAAACAACCAGTTCATAGAATTTGCAATATTAGCGAAACCTTAGTCACCAGTTCCGGCTGCCTACAAGTATAAAAAGAAGCAGCTCTGCAAGCCTGTGCTAGAGCTGGTCAGGAAATTATACCCCCACTTCCCAACCCACACAAAAGCATTTTAAGAAAATTTCCAATTTCCAATTTAATTGACGTTTCCAGTTTACATACAGAGTTAAATTTTGTTTGGTTTTGGCAGCTAAAGCACTCTTTTCTCAGTTCAGTACGGTATAGTGTTTTTGAAGAGAACCTAGAAATTCAACCCAATTGGAAAGTTTTCATTTAAGTTTTTCATTTCATCAGAAAGTTTATTTCTCCCATCCCACAGACTTTTGCCCAAATTAACCAACCAGCCTCACAGGAAAAGTCCCTTTCAACACACAAGGCTTCTACCTTCTTTCTTAATTATTACACACTCAGTTCACACTGTACTGCCCACATCCAAAAATCAAAACCTGAATGTTTATCCTGGGCTTTTTTCCTAGTACTATTTGCAAAAGTTGAAATCAATTTGTAAAACTTACTCTAAACTAGTGCAAATATATTTTGAAACATTCATTGTAAATGTCATCAAACAACGCTGATATCAACAGTTTGGACAGCATTTTACATGTACTAACAGTGCACAAAATCCGAGAAGATTAGCATCTCACTGCAGAACTAAAGGCAGATGACAAGGCTTCAAATAAATTACAGCAGCATAAATATGTACTGTTTTCAGGTCACTGAGATCTCTGGACACACCTGAGGGCTGTCTTTTTTTTTTTGTTTTTTATTATAGGGAAAGAAAAAAAGAATCCCCACAAAGGTGCTGCATACAGGAGCTTCCAAACCTTAGAATAGTTCCATTTTTACAAAAGGTGAATATACATATAGCATGCAAGCATAGTAATTGCCAGTCAGACTCTGTCTATCATAAGATATAATAATATTTGTGTTCCCTTCAGGGGACAGAAATATCCTTTCAGCATCCACTAGCTTTCAGACATAACTGTCAAAGTCTCTGCTAAATGGGAATCTACAAGTTTTAATATTTTAAAGCGTAAGCCATCTTATCTTCTCAGTTTAACTTTGACCTCCATTTTGCTAGCAACCCTGGCCTACAAACCTCCATCAAAATTACCAGACTGAAAAAGGAAATAAGACAAGATAATAAAAATCAGAGAGAGAATCTGTGCAGAGAGATGCTGTCTCTATTTCCTAAAACTGCAGCTCATTTTCATGGATCCCCACCTCTCTTCTCAGTATTAGAGGTAGCCAAACACGTTGGCCCAGCAACTTCCTAACAGGGCGGGATCTTTAGACCACACACATGTTGGGCAGGGACTTTCTGTTTGCAGGTCAAATTCTCAGTGGCCAAATTCTACCAACTCTAACGGTGCTATCCCATTGATTATTTGGCCTACCAAAACAGGTTCCCACCTCTTCCTCCCCAAGGTTGCTTTCTGACTTATGTTTGTATCTTTTGGACAGGTCATCTTAAAACAAACGAACAAGACCAAAAAACTGCTGCAGTGGCAACAACAGCTCCAAGCTACGTGCTAAAAAGTAACCTGCCCAAGAATCACGAGAACTGCAACGCTGGAGCCACAGGTGTTCTACACAAGTCCAACTGCAGGAAGACCAAGCCCGGAGCTCGAGGGGCTGCAGCCTAACCAGCTCTTAGCCACTTTATCAGAGATATCATATGGCAAGAGGACGTGTTCCCCCTGCTTTATAACCCACACGCCATGCCCCAGCAGCCACAAAACAGCAGCCATCTCCCTAGTGAGCACACCCAATGGTTTATCCCAGAGGTTTTCTCTGTCTACTTTTTACAGGCCACCTTGGGGACTTCGGCATGAAACATAATACCTTGCTTTGTAGTACTGTGTTTGCCCCTGCAGAATTAGTTTTTTGCCTGAATCCAACAAAAACAAAGGAGGGAATATCTTCACGTTCTTCCCTCTGCTGCTTCCCTAACCTTTTAGTGGAAAATTTCCCCTTGGGGAAAATCCAGACCCAGTTTCTATGGAAAGATAAGGACTGTGATGTTAAATGATGTGAAAATAAATCATCTTCCACAGTGCTTCTCCTAAAGCTTCACCATGCCTGTTAGAAGACCAAATGATACCCGTGGAAAATAACTGAACTTAACTATTGGCTGTGATGGATACACATAAAACATTAATTCAGTTTTTATAGAGGGCAACAAAGATATATTTTAAAAGAGATTTAACATTTGCATGCCAAGTTATATGATTTGTAAAATATTGTTTTATTAAATAAGCTCAGATCATCCCAATAGGGGAAAAAAATCATAACTACTTTTCCTTGCTTTTCCTAAACAGTAAGTATTTTCACCCTGAAGGTCATTAAAGTGCACATTATACATAGATTGCTTATTTCAAAAGCAGTAGTTAAGCCACATGTGCTGGATTTTATCCTTGTATTTATGGTATTCAGCAGAAAGCTGCATGTTCCTAATACGGGATCACGTCTTATTAATCTATGTTGAAAACCATACACCATGCATTTGGCATAAAATTAGCCAGGTAATCACTTCACAGATTGCACCGCATTTCAGAATGTTCCTGTATCATAGTGTCCATGGATATCAAAGTTATACATTATCCCTAAATGTGGTTTAGTCCAGGTCTCCTTGTCTCAGCACCCATGCTTAGAATGATAAGACATTTGCTAGCTACTTCCAAAAGGGTTGCTCTACCATAATTCCTATTCAAGCACACCAAGTGGATAACACATTTAATGTTACCTCTCAGGAAACATCATGCCTTATCCCAGTAAAACAGGACTCTTGGGGACAAGAGGAAGGGGAGAAGAGCCCTTAAACCTTTAAAGATATGTTAGACAAATCTCATTATAGTAAGAAACTTGCATAAATGAGCCTTCGATAGAAGCAATATTTCACTATGGATTCTGTAAACTCTGTAATAAAAAGCAATTTACACTTTCCAAAGACTATTATACAGTGGATAAGGATGATAACTAAGTACAGAAGACTTAAATCCTGTCTTTAATATAGTCTCAAAAGCAGAACATTTTAAGTTAAGTGTAAAAAAAGGTTTATAATGGATTTATTGTGATTACCTGCTCGTAGCATCAAACTCTGCTTGGAGAAAAGGTGCATTTGGAACCCAAATGAGCCAAAAAACCAACAAGAACAAGAGTATTTTAGCGAAATAACAGAGTAATTAGATTGTATTCTCCCAGAAATCAAGATGGTACTTCGACAACGGAGATTTTTCTGGGCATATATTGAGTGGTCTCAGGATAAACATGATAATGAAGTTTCTTTAATCTGAAGAGTCTTTCAGTTTTGTCATCAAAACAAACATAATCATCATCTTGTAGCAATACTTATTCATAGCTGAGGGTGTTTTTTTCTGGTTGCAAATAAAACAACCCCACAGGCTTGTACAAAAGTATCATCACACGAGAGCAGAAATGTCTCTGTGCTACAGTTCAAAATGAACCTCTATGGAGGACCAAGTGCAGAGGATGTAAACATCATTGCCTAGAGTCTATATTCCCACATTACTAACACAAAGCACAAGCAAAACCAAACTTGCACTATCAGTTCAGCATCATGGCTTTCCAAGGCTGGACCAATCCCAGGGTCCTCCTCAGTCTTGGTATCAGAAACTATATGAAACAATGAGCCACTGTGGATTATGGAACCATTCTGCTAGAACCACATGACTGGAAAATACTGTGCTTCAGCTAACGTCTTGCCAAATCCCAGACTGACATGTACCCAAGGGGCTAGATCAATTAGCACAGACTTAGTAACCCACCTGGAGAGATCTTCTTGACTATGAAATTATTCTTCAGAAACCACCAAGGCCACATTTAAATGATCTGTGAGAGACCTCTACCATGATTAAACTTCACGGTGCAAACTGGACCAACAGAATTTTAACTTGTAGAAGCAGATATTTCTGCTCTGGTTCTTTCCTTACGTGTTACTCTTACGTCAAGTGTCATACTTTGCCTTGTGCCTCAAGACTCCAAGTGAAGTTGCAAATCTAGCCTAGCAATCAGTTTGTCCTGCGCTAGGAGAAATTTCAGAACATATATTTGCATACAACCTGGCAGAATACAGTCCAGACCAGAGAGATTTCTAAACCTCTGACACTAAGATCACCTTCTGCACTGAAGTTACAAAAGTTCTGCTCCAAAGCACTAAGTTTCTGGCACCTATGTATTACCACCAGGCTTCTTGCAAAATAAATGCCACCCCTTTTGCCATTTTGAGGGAGCAGACCAAAGCATTTTGGCTCTAGTCTTCCCAAAAACATGTCATGGCTAAGATAAGCATCCAACAATTGAACATTCCATCCCAAAGTGTGAAATGTATCACAAAATTATAAAAGCTGTGCACGATATTACAACAGAAAACTTTGTGGGTTACCAACCTCACTTAGAACACCTACCATAGACGTGATTTTGACTGAACTTAATCTTTACATGCTAGTAATTGTGAATTTCCCCACATTCTCTTGGGGAGGTACTGTGAGTGTATCCAATATTTGTAGGCTGCTAGCATGCTGCATCTCCACAGCATCCCCTACTACAACAACATATGCTGAAACCATAGCTGACACTAGGAAATGGCCTTGGAAAAGCTCTTCCCCCCCCCCCCATCCCTTTTCAAACTATTGACTGTTGGCTTGAATTTATTTGTCAGAGGAATGTGAGTGCTGGTTAACAACTAGAAGGTACTGACCAAGGAAGATACATAGTCTCTATCAGTAGATCCTCTTCAGAACACATCAAATGTTAGACAGAAAAAATTTAGTACAGCTGAGTCTGCTGGGGGGAAAGGAACAACCCAGGGTACTTGCTGGAGATCAAAGGTTCCAGCCATGATTGCTCTACATCCAAGATATGCAACAAAGAGCAGAAAAAAAATTTTCTTGCATTAAGTTTGTTGAAATAGGGCTGCGTGAAATGTTCATGTCAAAATCAAAACCAAGCCGAACCTCTCTAGATTAAAGCTCTGCTCCACAGCCAAATAGAAATACAAGTCTATGGTGTGTGAATGAATTCTGAATTATTTGAGCTGGCTTACAAATTTACAATGAAAATCAAGCACCCCTGTGCAAAAACTAAGAATACTTTTTAAAGTTTCACAGGATGGGAAAAATAAAACCAAACCATACCCAACTTTGTCTGAAACTTGAAAACAGCCTTTGGTTTTTTTGGTTCTTTTTACCACCTCATGACAAACCAACCCCCTTGATTTTGCATATCTTGTTTTTTCTACAGTTTGCATGACTGACAAGTCTAAAAGAAATCTTGAAATACACCAAGCTCAAAATAGAATTTTGGAGAAGATCATTTTAATATGGAAGTCATCAAATCATAGAGAAGATTTTTTTCATCCTGTTGTCCTCCAGGGCTTGTACTTTGAGCAAATTTTCCAAGAGCAACATTGGTTCTGTTTGCAATTCATCTCTCCAGTGAGCATTTTTAAACTTGAAGAAGTGGCAGTGGGGAAAAAAAGGAGAGGCCAGAAAGACAAAAATGTGAAAATATTTAAAACAGGAATTCTATAGGAATGAGACAGTTTTGCGTGCATATATTTTAAATTTAAAGGAAGTCTCACTTACAAGGCAAAACCGCTACTGGTGTGAATTATACGACTCCAACTTCCTCCAGTTTGGCAGCGTGTTAAGAGCCCTGCGGAAGGCAGCCACTGTGGTTTGACTGTCACTGATAATAACCGACCCTCCCTCCACCCCCTGAAAACCCAGCACTCTAAAAATAAGAAGTAAGCAAAAGGAGAGCCATTTCCTTGCCAACACCAGTAGCTGGGAGGCCTGGAATGATGCCATTAGATACCCTGCTATTTATTGCCCATTTCCACCTCATAGGAAGCTTGGGGAAGTAGTTGCCAAAAGAAAAAAGAAGGGAGAAAAATAAACCTTCCTGTTTGGCTTAACATTTGACAAGACAAAGTCAGATAATTCTAGCTCTACATTTTGCACGTTCTTGCCCACTGTTGTTTTCCTCCAGAGGCTCCTTCTAAAAACAAACAAGGATTTTTATACATCAATGCTTTCAAAGCAAACACAGGAAGTGTCTTCTCCAGTCTCCTACGCATACTGTCCTCTGCTTTGCCTGCTGCTTCACTCTCTCTTCACTAGACACTTTCATTCTGGACAGCACAAAACTGGGAGCATTAAAATATATAGTCTTACTAATTCCGTTTCCTTCAGAAATTACTCTTTCATCAGTACCAAAAGTTTTGCAAGGCAGTCGTGGTTCTAACAAATTGTCTCAAATCAGAGATGTGACTCTGGGGGAAAGGAAGGGGAAAGAGCAATTTCTGAAGATTCACCAAGTTTGTTATCTCCTCTCTGTCCAATTCAGAGATGATTCAAACTAGTCTCCTACCTGCCCAAAGACGGTCATACCTACTAGGCTAGAAAGGTGCCTCAGCATGTCCTCCTAAAGTTGTGCCACTTTATTCAAATTAAATGTTACTGAGGACCAAGACAGACTATCACCTGATGGAGCTAAGCTAGTCATCTAGCTCAGGGTCTCCAAAGCCTGCTCCGTTGAGGAGTTATGACTTACAAACTACATCAGAAATGAGAATAAAAGAGAAAAATTTTCAAGGCTGAGATCAGGTGAATGTTTAAAGACTATTTTTAAAGTGTCTGCTCCAAACTGAAGCTAGCTAGGAAATGGTTCAGCATTTCTTCCCCCATGTGAAAGACACTCAACTTTCTTCCAACTTAATTAATAAGATGCACAGAAGCCTGGTATGTGGGTGAGGGGAATGTCAAAATGTGTAGTTTTGAAGTTGCCAGATTTTCTTTCCTTAATTCTTCATCCAAGCAAAATTATCTTAAAAACTTAATCCAAGTACATAGATATTTCCAGGTCAATCAAAACTACACTCACCTAAATTTTTGATGATAAATAAACCACTAGCCAATAAATATATATATACACACACACACACACCCCTCCAGCCAAGAAGGGAGGGAGACAACCAGCTTTGCAACCTCCCCTGCAGTCCTGGGTCAGTCCTCATGTTAGCAGAATTTGGAATAGTCAAGGTGGCTGCTATACCGTCCTTCATTCTTAATTGCCAAATAACTCAAGTATTAAAAATTTTTCATTCCTACAGCAAGACACACCCTCTGACAAGTATTTACCTCGGGGAACACAGTAGCTAGCCCTTTCAGGTCAATGTTAATCCTTCCTGAGCTGCTGTATCTGAGTGGCAGTGGACATCCCAGCCCCACGTCAGAGACCTAGGCATGTGCAATGCTCTCTGCCCTGGCCTCCTGACACAGCCTGGCTCCAACACAGAGGAAACCCAAGCAGCAATGTAGAAGGGTAACCACCCAATTTCTGCAGCCAAGTCACCAGTCTGAGTGATCAGGACTGGGCAGATCAGATCCCACCTGACCCACAGCCTATAAACACGTTACAGTACAACAAAGACTGCATACGGTGGGAAAATGTGGAAATACATCATTAGGACAGGGTGGAAAGTTTGTTTCCTGTCCTGCTAACATTGTTAGGATTACAACAACAAATTCTACTGCACCAGGACACAAAAGAGGAGACAGAGTGAGAGACGTGTCCTCCCCTTAGGAAAAGAGGCATCCACACAGGACAGCCAAAAGCCCAGTAGTCATAGCTCGTAACAGTGAAGGAACAGGAACCTGAGAATCAAGACCTCATGTTTGGCAGAGACATCTCCTGCATTCCCAGGAAAAGCTTTACCCTCCAGGGTATTGGCTATTCTGAGCTTTCTGCTCTGGCTTTGTAGAGGAATTCTGTGCCAAATCACAGAAATTTTTCCTCGCAAAAGTTTCATCCAAAATGACAAGTTTCCATTAAAAGTTCTTACGAAAATAATGTTCTCTTGGAAAAATCCTAGCAAGCTCTAATCTTCATGTTAAATTAAGGCCACAAATTTACAGCACTTTGCTCCACACATGCTGACTGGAGCCTAGTAAAACTGCACTGAGCTCTGGTTCCTCCTCCACCCCACCTTTGGGACATGTAAAGCCTTGCATCCTCTGGGTCCTATATAACCTCCTGGTCAAAAGTGCAGTACTTTTTTTTCTTTTATGTGAATCAAACTCCTGTTATTTGTCAGGAGCAAAACATCCAGGCCCAAGACTTCATAACTTTCCTTTTTGTATTCACCTAGTCATACCAAGCTATTCTCCCTGCAGGGTTCATCTCGGATGTCCTCCCTGAATGGTGTGGCAAAGACTGTACAAGCACGGAAGGTTTTCTGTTACTTGCAAAGAGTTACAAGCAACTGAAAATTCTTCACTTGCTCCCTGCTGTTTCAGAAGAGCAGTGCCATCTTCTAAATAAGCACAGACAGCCGAAAACAGTGATGAATCTCCCCTCCAATGCAGTGCACAATATCATTGAAAATAATTGTGTGAATTCGAATATTTGAATTACAATTCTCAGCTTTAATACAATTTCTGCCTGCATAGAAATTAAGTTATTTTCTCTTGGCAGCTTTCAATATCAAGTGGAAATGACACTTACCTTTCATGAGCAGTAAAGATCAGAAGGCAGTCTAGCCCCCCCCCACTTCAGGTTTTTTTAGGAGGATATTTTCCTGCTCTTTCCAGAGCTTGCAGCCTTGCCATTCGCAGTCCCGTTATTTTCTTCTTTCAAAGGACGGCACCAAGGACTCAGCACAAGGCTATCTCATTGTAGCTTTACTTAGGCTTACGTGTCATCCTTATTACAAACTCTAGTTACATGTTAAATTTGGGCTGAGGTGCAACACAGTTGTCATAATGGCAACTAGAAAATTATGAAGATTGTTGATTTCTGTGTGGCAATAGACAAAGAACAGACACTGAGGGCTAAGCTGGCTTGAATTATCTTGTATTTGATGTAGTCCAAGTGCAAGTATATGGACAGTTCCCCTGGAGCAAGTGGCATGCAGTAACGTTGTTATTCCACAGCAACTCATCTGCGTGCTAAGCCCCTCCGCTTGTAGCTATTGATCAGTCAAGACACAGTGTTGATCCGACTTTGACAAGAAGTACCCGCCAAAAGAATTGTAAACCCTCAGTCTCTCAGACATTTCTTCCTGTCCAGGTATTAAAAATAGAATTATTCATTTTGAAATATATCTCTTAGTCAATCAGCACACATGTGAAACAACAGCCTACCTAGGATGGGAATACATACGGGAGCCATTTGAGTATGTCATACAGCCAACATCACTGACTCTACAGTTTTCTCTTACTTTAAATAATGAAGACATGTGACACCAAAGCTGCAATCTAAATTCTCTCATGCTACTAAACTCTGAGAAATCAGTGTCAGCAAAGAACAAACTCCTACAATATGCACGTTACAGATGTATATGGTGATTGCGAGTGCATCATGGTGCCTCCCAGTTTCTATGCAGTAGAATAGAATAAGGCAAAGAAAAAATAATATTTTCCTTTAAATCTCTTTTTCCTATACTGTCAAAACATCAACTACCCTGTCATCTTACCCTCCCTAACCAATAGGGCTCACGCTTTTACAGTGTTTGTACTTGCTCTGCTTAGATTTCAATTTCCTCTGGTGATCTGCATGCAGGCAAATATTGTCAATGGCACTAATGTATATTTGTTCTTCTTGAATTGCATACAGAAATATTGTTGCTATGCCGTGAGCACAAAACAATCCAGAAGTCACCTGACATCCTCCATCAAACATTTAGGAGTCATCAAACTTAATTTCCCCTTTGTGCCATAAAACACCAAGAGGAAGCTTTAATAGATTGTATTATGTAACGGTTCTATAAAAATAGCAGGCCAGCACTGGAGCACTTCCTTCCTGAAGCCTAATAACCTATGCTGAAAGGATACACACTGGTTTCCCTGGCAACCATGAGAGATGACACTAGGGGAAAAACAGCAACAAAAGGACCATTTTTGCTTAGTAAAATAAGGTCTGGCTTCAAGCTTGCAATACAGTGAATACAGAGTTCCTGACAGAGAGAGAACTGGTTAATAATTCTGCTCAGGTCCCAGTGACCTTGCAAGGCTGTTAATGCTTTTCATTTCTTTTTGTTCTGCCTATTAAAAAAAAAAATACTACCAAAACCACAACAACAAACTCACAGCAGCAAGTATTAGAGTTTTAATCTTTTTTTTAATTAAAAAAGAAAAAAAGAAAATTGAGACAGGACCATGTTAGAGATTCATCTGCCCTGCTAGCATTTCCACTAGACATTCTCTTTCTTCCCTCTGCTTGCACAGATCGCAGGACTTTCACATTTCATTTCAAAAGACTCCTTTCTGTTTCCAAGCTTGCCATGCTTAGTACTCCATTGTCCAGCAGACAGCTGTTTTCAAGACACAGCCTTTGCAAGTAACCAAAAAAACAAACTCCGTCCCCAAAAAAACTCATGATGATACAACGCTATGCTAAAGGCACGACCCAGTGGGCCAGAACACTTAACAACAAGGTCGTGTCGCTTGCCTTATTCAGCCCTTCCACAGCCCCCATGCTCCCAACAGGGAGCCAGAGAGAAAAGTGACAAAAATGTTTTTTGTTTCAGTCCAACCATCAGAGCTGGTGGATTCCTTGTGCCATAACCACATGAGCTTATTCTTGTCGCCTTCAGCTTTCCCCAGCCAATGTTTAACCCTTGCTTGTTGCATCAGCTCCTGCTGATGTAGTTCCCACACCAAGAAGTTGCTTTCTTCCTTTGCCTCTTAGAAACCCCTGGCACATTTGGGTGTTATATAGTGCAAAACAGCAGTGGCAGTGTGCAAACATGCACATTTCTCAGAAGAAGGAGAAGGAAAAAAAAAAATCAGTTGTTTTCTCTAAAATCTGGAAAGCAGCTGTCTAAGGCTCATTCTCAGCCTTTATGAAAAACTCCCTTCCTTCTTCTCGTCAGTCAGTAACAGGAGAGGAAACGCATTTGAACAGGAAATGTAGTGGTACATAACTCTCCCGCTGAGCAGCTCTACCATCTTGAAGTGATCCTAGGCTCCTCACGCAAGTGAGAGAAATATCACACGTACTGCAGAAGAGGAAAACAAGGAACAGAGAGACTAGGTGATATATCCACAATACCTCATAACTCCACAGCAGCAGAAAAAGGACTGCAACCCAAAGCCTGATTAAATTCTACCCTTCCACAGTATCTCTAGCACAGACATACCTCACAGGCAAGAAATAAAAGCATAGGCTAGGGCCATCAAACTGTCCATCACTTTCCCTCTCAGCTGTAACAAAGTCTCTCTTGTGTTTTCAAAGAAAAGCTTTGCATTCTAACATGATAAACATTGCAACTCTTCTCTGCACAAGCGTTTGCATGTGCAAACCACTATTGCATTTGGCATCACCCCTCACACCAAATAACTATTTTACAAAAGAAAAATGACAAGGTGCATTACAACAACATACGTATTCTACTCACAGGAGCTCATACTTGACAAAACACCTTTACGACAGAGTAACAAGATGTTACGGGTAACAAGATGTTACAGTTAACAAGAATTTCACCTTCTTGACAGTCTTTGCTTTAAGAAATTTTCAAATCAGTAGTCTGCCCAAGAAGGCACTTACTCAAGACAAGCAATATTGAAGAGCATGTAACAGCACAGTTTGGTTTTGTTCTAGATTTGGTTTGGGAATTTTTTGTTGTTTCTGGCTGGGTGGGGGAGGGCTCTTTGTTGGTTTGCTGCTGGCGGGGTGGTTTGTTTTGTTTTTAAGGGGACACAGATTTCTATCACCATCCCACATCACTCAGACAATCACAATTTAATATGTAACACATTGCTAAAAATCATATTACTAATGAATCCAAAGTAAAAGCAAATCCAAGTCCCATACAGATACTCAGTCTCTAGCCTACAGTTAAATCCTATAAGGTTACAATATTTACTAAGCTGTTGAAGGGGTGAATTAAAAACCCCTCCCCAGCTAAATCAACAAAAATTAACTAATTTTTAGCTTCTCCCCCCNACCTCAATCTTTCAGTGCCCACAGTTTTCTGATATATTTGCAGCAGGCTATGTTTTAAACACAGGATATACAGAGTGCTCCTGCAAAATAACGTTACTGTGTTTTTTTCCAGTGGTTTCACGTGGCTAAAGAGAGGTGATGTTTCAGTCAGGAGCCATCCTTGTTACAGAAACAAACAGAGTAAATGATCTTTCTTTGTGGTGCCACAGATTCTACCAGTCTGCTTTTAACATACACTGACACCAGGCCAAATTACTTTTTTGCTACACAAGTATAAAGACAGAATAACTTCCCTGTAATTATGTGGCTTAATATGAGGATTACAGCAAAATCTGGGGCACAGACTTTCAGACAACATTTTAAAACAAGTTCCTGGCCACTTGTGATTGCAAAAGTCCTAGGGTAGTTCTGAAAGCAGCATTAGCCTGTTAAACCCAGGTATCCTGGCTGAAATAGCATTTCTGGTCACGATAGTTCACTCGTTTAAAGTATGTCTTCAGTCTTCAAGTGGATATTTGGATATTCCTTTTCATTTCCTTTTGGAAGTGAAAAGGTGTTTGCTGTGGCTGCATTTCAGCGGGGCATTAAGTCACCCCTATGTGTTACCTACTTCACAGGATCACGCGCATTCCTCTCGACCTGTTCACACTGGGTGAAATTCTCCCCTATGCTGAAGGCCAGCACAAGGGCAAGGCATTGCATAAGTATTTAAGGGATTAAACAGGATTTGAGGCGTGTGTAAGCACTGCAGCTGGATAAATTTCCTTCAAGATTATTTAATTCTGACACACTGACCCTTTCAAATACATACACGAGGCCTTTATGTAGTGTCCAGGTTAGTTGGAAACTGGTGAGAAACAAATACTTCCACCACCTTCAAGGAAGTTTCATGCACACACTTATTCACAAATTCTGCCCAATGTGGCATTGGGAACAGGTCAACGGGCACTGGTGCAACGCTCTGTAGCTCCCAGTCCTAAGGTTAGCTCTGACACAAGCCTCCACAGTAAGGTAGCAACAAACCATAAGGACAACTGCTGCAGAGAAGTTCTACTCCATTAAATCCAACTGCCCAAGCCAACAGGGTATTCCCCAAGCTAACATGAGACAGAGCCTCTGAACTGTGCAGAAGCAGCAGCAACGAGGCAACCTGGCCCACAGTCCAAAAAACCGAAGAGCCCAGCACTAGCACAGTGCCACAGCAGCGCGGTGCACGCGTTCGCCCCGCGCTCATTCACGCAGCACAGCGGCAGGTTTGGAGGCACACGGAGTAATCACGTGTTTAACAGCTCCTGCTCCTCCCTGCACTATCTGGGAGATGCCAGCCAAGCAGCCAAATTTGCTGACTTTGTTTCAGGCTTCATTAACTCGGACAGAAAACCCTCTACCTACCAGAAATGCTTCGCTCGCTGTTAATCAAGCAGTTACTAACTGTGCCCGCTCACACTCCTGATAGGGTGCCAACTCAGAGACAACTTACTTGCAAGCCCAGTTGCTTAGTTACTACATTAAGCACCTAAGCAGGTAGTACGTTAACATGTCAGGATTTCAAAACACAATATGAGCTCACTGGGCATTTCCACTTCCGAGTCACAGCAAACAGCATAGGAATAACTAAACCAGCTGTAAACGCCTCAAAAATGTAAGCCTCACATAAGAGACTGTTCATTCGGTATAAGACCAGAGTCCAATGTTGTTTGAATTTTAAGGGCAAAAACAAACAATATTTCCTCTTCAAAATTTTTTAACGCAATAAAGGCAATTTCACAGCAAGAGACTTAACGCTACAAAAATACCTCCAATCTACATAAGACTACACAAATACCAGGAACATGCAACGCTACTGAAGCAAACTCTAAGGGGTGAAACAGACATCTGAAAGCATGCCAAGGCATGTTAATATTGCCAATTAGAGTATGCTGAACTTGCAGTCACTAGTAACTGCATACTACCCTGGATATACATTGCTAGAAGCAGACTGTTAACGTTTAACCAGGACACCAGGGCCACAGTGTTCTTATTGACAGCTGTGGAAACCTATACAAGTTTCTTGGCTTTAGGTTGCACTTACTTAGGGAATGGGAAGAATGGGTTCAACATATAGAGGCATGGCACTGTTAGAAAATGACAAGCAACTTCCTACAGGATCTGTCCAGCTAGGAGTTCGGTCTGGATTGCAACAACTAGGCTAGTACTGATTCTGGCAATAGAAACAGGAATTAAGGACAAATATTTTGTATTCTCAAATTAGTCATTTTCCCAACTACATAGGTGGGTAAATTTTATTATTTCACCCTTCTGACTGCATCAGAGAGAATAGGTGCTCCACAGGCAGCTGAAGCCTTTGATATTTTTCAGCAAGCTTTGAAAATAAAGCACATGTCAGGATCGGATCCTTCAGATTTGCATCTTGATCCTTCTGCAGTAATAAGGTCTCAGCCATTTAAAGCAGGTACCCATAAGGTAACATTTTCTGGTTTGGAGAAGGATGTTACGTATGAAAACATAAGAGCTACCACGCCATCTCAGAACAAAACATCTACCCCAACAGCCTGTCCCCTAATAGTAGCAGAGAGCAGATATCTAAGAAAGAGCAGAAGAACGGGGTGAGCACATATGATACCTCCCTGGCAGTCTCCCAGCAGCCAACCATTTGAGGATCAGAGACTTCCTGTGCCAGACTTCTTTTTATCTATTTAGTCACCCTCAATTAATTTCTCTTTCATGAACCTGTCC
The DNA here is from genome assembly GCA_013389905.1 of Sula dactylatra. Taxonomy (NCBI): domain Eukaryota; kingdom Metazoa; phylum Chordata; class Aves; order Suliformes; family Sulidae; genus Sula; species Sula dactylatra. The sequence goes on from WEKW01026422.1 coordinate 99,013, forward strand.
AGTTGACCCTTGTACCCATAAAGCACGCTATCTGGTTGCTTTAAGTGGATAGACAGGTATCCATGGTATGCGAGTCAACAGCATTTTACTGCTACTGAAGGGAGGAAACTACAAACCAAGAGCTTTTGCAAGACTGCATGCTTAACAACTCATGATTTCACCACTACCACCCCCGGCCATGCAGGCTACGTGACAGAATCAACAAGTAACAAAAGAGTTCGATAACGTAGGATAAAGCTGTGCATCCGGATGCTACCAAGTTAATGCGGACACAGCAATTGGCAGCCTTAGAACAATTCAGGATTCAAGAGGGGTTTTTAACCAGACAGCTAAACTCAGCTTCTGAGGTACCTTAAAGCAAGCAGAATTCTGCAGGTGCATCCCTATTTAAAGTGCTACAAAGATGACTCTGCAAGATGCACTGAAGGACAACAGAGAGAAATTATTTTCTTAGCTCCAAATCCATGACAGAGAAACCAATAACTGAAACCATCAAATAACAATCTTCAGTCAGTCCCTCCATTAGAAACTCAGTTGTGGTGACACATTAAATGAAGACAGAGAAAGAAATGAGACAGCATAGAAACACTTCAGACACACTATCGTGATTCTGAAGCCAAAATTCCACCGATTTTCATCACAGCAAGATCAATATCGTAAGACTAAAAATAAATCCATCAGAAGCATCAAAGCAAAAGTTACTGTCTCCTGGCACTTCTGAAGGATTTACCCATAATCCTCTTTAATGTTGTGCCAGCAAGAACTACAGTACTTAAGTCCTCCTTAAGCATTGAAAATAGCCTTTAAGTGGGATTGAAGTGAAGCAAAGCAACCATGCAGACCCCTTGCCCAGGAGGGAATTCTGCCATCTGTGCTAGCACAGAAACCAGTCAGCACTGCATCTGTTCAATGGATCAGCTTCTGTGATTGTGCGCAGTAGCTGAACAAGGTACCTTTCCCTCTGGAGGCTTTGTGGTAGTGAAACTGAAGTATTTATATCACCTAATCTAGTCCTCCTATCACAAAGAATTACTAACCCATTTTACAGATTCAAAATGAAGCAGAGAAGAAGGTGGAACATGAAGACATAAAAAGCCCCTTTAAAAATGCTCAAAAGATCTCCGACTGGAAGCCCAGTCTTTTGACCACAGAAGGACGAGGAGTCTTGAAGACCTTTGTTTTATTCCCTCTGCACTGAGCATCTTTGACTGTAAACCAGAAATGGATAATCCAGGTCCCAGAACTAGGTTATTAGAGGAAAAAATAAGTCATAGATATTTAATGAGACCCTCATAACACATGCATGCACACACAGAGAATAAACCCTTGGCAAATCACCTAGCATCTTCAGTCTCTTGCCCTGAAAATAGGCAGAACACATGCTTGCTGCCTGCAAAAGGACAGAGCGCGAAAGGTCATGATCTCTACCCTTGCGCTGCATCAGTGCACACGCTTCATTCTTGGTAGGGATGTTAGTGCTGTCTCTCTGATTTACACTCTCCAGAGACCCCTGGAAGGAATCCTGCCCAAGCTCTGTAAGGATTCCTACAGCATGTAATCCAGGAATACCATCCCCTACCATGCCACAGACAAGCCTTCCACATGCAGACCCATGGCTTAGGAATTCATGCTCTCTAAAAATAGAAAACCTTATGCCTGCAAGCATATCTCACAAACACACATTAGTTTCTGTCACTGGAAGTGCTGAGGAGCCTGCCACTTATAAGGCACACCACTACGAATCTCCCCTAAAATAGGCAGAGAAGATAATGGAAAAATCCAAAGAAAGAATAAAATTTCTCATCTTGTTTTGGTTTTTGGGGGGATATTTTTTTTGTTTGTTTGCTTGTGCCCCCCCATAAGTATTCAGTTTGTAGCAAATGTTTTGTTTTTCACAAGTGCTCCAATAATGTCTCCTGTGCACAGAAACAGTTCCTTTCTCTCCAAGAGCCCATACTGCTGCTAACACAAGTCACATTCACTCAGAGAATAGCTGTGTTTTGCATATGATCCACCACTGATGAACATAACTGCTCAAAACTGCTATTCAAAAGAGGAGCTAAGCACTACACACAACACATCATGCCACTCTCCCATGAGGGAAGACTAGTTTTACACATGCCGAGGTCTTGAACAGTTACACAGCCAAACCTACAGTGGTCTTCTAGGGCAGTTTGTGACAACAAGAATTTAAGGATTGAGCACATGACCATATTCTTTGGTGTAGAAAAGATTAAGACAAAACGGTTGCATTTGAAACAAGACCATTGTAATAAGAACCATTAACCAAAATTCATGGTTTTTTTAAACTAAGCTTTTCACTTCAGCTTTCAGATAATTAAGATCTTCTGAGTTCTGTTTTCAAATATTCTGTCCTCCATTTTCAACTCCATGATCCTCTCTTTTCTCCAGAGAAGGAAGAGGAGAAAAATTCCCACTGTCACTTTCTCCCCCTCTTTCTAAATCAAACAAAACAGAAAAGAGATTTTGCTAGAAAAAAAAAAATGCAAAATCAAATCGTGTGTGTCCAGAACCAACAACTGAGTCTACCTAAAATACAAAAAAGATCTATGTTCCCTGCTGCTCCTGAATATAAGCTGTAGCTTCAAGCTCTGTGGATCCTGTGCTGTTAGCTGTTACTTCCTTCAGGCAACTTTTGCAGGGAAGTTAATTCTGTTTCCAAGTCACATCTTCGGGCCTCTATTTGCATGTTTGCTGTTATGCAGCCAGCACATCAAGGCAAATATTTGGAATAAAGCCTTGGGTGCAAGCCACATTTGTTGTTGAATGAACAAAGCCAATGCTACAAACACAATTAATCGTGCTTCAAGGTATAAAACAACTGTCTTTTTTGGCCAGAGGAAAGAACCAGCCAGCCCCTCATTGTAGCCCCTCATTTGGACAGATACCTGGGAAGAAATACCACTGTTGTCTGAAGCACTGATAAAAGCCAAAGGCTGAGAGCGGCTAGGAGACAAGATAAGCCATTGGTCTGACCTAGCAAATCATACCCTTTGTTCATCATGTTTCCTGGGTATTTGAAATGGCTCTTCCCATTCTCTCTAAAACCAGATAAATAAAGAGTGATGGCTTTAGAGCTTTTCAAGTGACAAGAGCAGGAGGAAAGGCAGGCCTATAGTAATAGGCTTTAACAAGTGTAGTATCAGCTGACATAGGAACCCATATATTGGCTTATTGAGCAGATTCCTCCCACACAAAGTAACAATAGTTTGCTCCATTCCATGCAGCTCTAGTAAAGCTTTAGTACTTCCTATATCCATGTTCCTAATAAAAAAAAAAACCACACACACACACAAAAAAACACACAACCAAACAAAAAAAACACCACACCATCCACTAAACAGACCCCAAAAAAACCCAAAAAAAAGCCAGCAACAACAAAAAGCCAACACCATCCTGAAAAGGCCAAGCTACAAGACAGGATGAACGGAAGAGGCTAGTCTTTCAGTTCTAATCCTCTCCTGAGTCTTATCTGATCTCAAGCGTCTGATAAGTATCTGACACCACATGACAATTTTCCAATTTTCACTGAAAAAAGGCAATAATAGTGTTGCATATTGCATAGGTCAAACACTCTGTGCAATTAGAGAGTAACAAAGAGCTGGCACAGAGTACAACAATCCTCTCCATGGCATCTGTTCTTACTGGTGTTACACCATCAGAAAAAAGTGGTGCTACTCGAGCATTCTGAAGGAATTGAAATGGCATAATGAAGCTGTAACACACTACGAGAAACATTATTTGCACTTTTTCTTCCAGATGTTCACACGCTCACCATCTAAGATGAACAGAATACCGACGATGACATTTGTGGTTAGGGCAAAAATTAAACCCGTTATCAAATTTCTCTAAGACTGTCCTGGAAGTTTACATTGTAAGAGTAAAGTTAAATTTTATGCACCTGATTATGCTCATCATACACCTCTGAAAGTAAATATGGTTAGACTGATTTGGGACTACCTGGGAGATAAAAGGTTCAAAAAACTGTAGGAAGAAATCTATTTGACATGGTTAGTATTGCAAATGAACTTTATCAGCTTATGTGCACAATTCCTGCTCACAGAAACAGCCCTCATCTTTAGTTTGGTTCCTTTAAGTTCAGCACTTGTCTGAACAACTGTTGTATGCTCAAATACAGCAATACTGACAAAAACTGGTGTGATATTCCATTATGCTCTACAGTTGAATAAGGAATCCTCTCTCTGATGCTTCTGACAGTTCCTCTGTGCAATTCAACAGGTTTATCAAATATTTCTAGTTATCTTTCGATAGTCATAAAAGCAGAAAACAAAATAAAGAACAAAGTTTAAAAACTACAGCTAGAATACAGAAATCTGAAGTTATTCATAGATTTCTGACAAAATACATGGGAGAGACTGTAAAAATGCCTTGCTAGTTTGTAGTGTTCCACCCTAACAGCTTCAGAATGAGGAAGAGAATAATTTAGCTCTAGACCAAAAGATGTGGGTGTTCTGGGACTTTGTGGGTTTGGGGTTTTTTTTTTTTCCCCATCTAAGACACAAAAAAAGACTTCTCCTCACTGTAAAGGATGTTTCACAACTTTAGGGCACCTACACATCAGTCAAGCAAACACATACATGGTGTCCACCGTGAGTTATGGTGGTTCATACCAGAACATATACCAGCAAATGGTCCCCAAGATTTCAACGTGGCTGGATTTGAATCCCATCAGTGAATGGCTGGTCTGTTCCCAATAGAACACAAAATCTATCTCCTTTCAGAGTTTGTCCAGGAACAGGTTTGAATGAAGTCAGTGAAGAGAGAAGAGAAAAAAACAAGTCCCATATGGTGTATTTACCTACTTTTAAATGTCTTAAATCAGTGGGGATCCCAGCAATTACTCTAGGAGATAGTTATTTTCCCCAAGCACTTTTGCTGGTTTAAACAAAATTGTCGTGCACTACATTTTTGCTCAACTTTGAGATTCAAGTAAACTAAAAACCTCAGAATTATTCTCAGGTCAAAACGATGAGATCCAAGGGAAAATGGCTAATTTTACATAGTTTTGATACTGAATCATATGGTAAAGCTAGCTTCACGCAGTAGTTTTTAGGAAAACGTGTTTACCCAAAACTGGATAAACAAAATCTGTGAAGAGTTCACCCACAACTGCATTTTTAAAGAGTCCATTCTTGGCACAGATGGGGACAACTCCCATCAGCTTGAATGGAAAACCTCACCTGTTTATGCCAGGATTAGCTTTGGTCTTCAGCATCTGCAAACATAAGGCAGAGGACCTGCTTCTCTACAGCTAACTGAAGTTTTACACCTTTGTAAATTCACTTTTTGATGAGTTATACAGCAGCAAAACAGCGGTCAATCAGGACATGGGCTAGTTTGTTTTCAGAGATATTCAATACACAGCAGACACTGTGCCATATTTAAGCAATAAAGAGCATTGCTTCTGTCCATCGTAAGGACTTGTTTGGAATTATAAAGACATATGGTATTTTTAGAGGCTGAAACAAACATACTGACTCACACTCACCACTGCCAATTGAGAATAAGGCACATTTACTGATGTAACCAATGTTCCACTTCAACCCGCTTTCCCATCAAACCTCAACGTTTTATTTTAGCTGCAAAAAGGCTTATTAAAACCCTGCAGCCACATGATAACTAAGAAATGCAATGTGAGGCTTAAAAAAAAACAAAACAAAACACAAAACCTGTGCAGTCCCAGTCTTTTTAAAAATCACCCTAAGCTGTATCCAGCATTCCACCAAGTTCATTATTCAATGGTGCTGCTTAAATGAAAAGAACAACAGTTGTTTCTCCTATATTTTTTTTTTTTTTACACACCCAAAATCAGGGGTAATATGGGGTAATATGTCTAACAATGTCACCAAATATAACTTCAGACAAATTACTGAACACTTTGCGGATCCATCTTGCTCTCCTTAATTGGCAGATAATAATGATTTATATTTGTACTACAACAGCATCAGCACGCTCTTCCACACAAGATCAGGTTTTCTGTTATATGAGAGTCAGACACAGCTGACAAGCATAGAGATGCTTACCTACCCGTTTCAGTAAGAGCCTGAAGTTTAAACCCTAGTACTCGTGCTGTGTGGGGTTTTTTAACTTGTCAGGTGGAAGATGATGAACATGTTGTATTTATCACTTGGTTGCAAATATACCTCTTGGACATGGAACGAGAATATCTTTGCAAGAAGTTATCTAAGCCGGGGTCTTCAGTGTTCTCTAAATATTTACTGCTCCAAGCGAAATGCAGCCGAGTGAATGACACACTGCTTTTCTCTTAGATGACAGCAAACAAAAAGCGGAGGAAAAAGTTATACTGCAGTGAATCATATGCATATTTTGACTGGTGGAAGCTCTGCCAGAGAATGGAAAGAAAGATTAATTTAGTTGGTTTATCCCTTCCTTCAACTTCCACACAGACTAAAACAGTGCCTCCTTACAAAGCCTGCCCACATCCTGGCTCCCCTCCAGGGAGGCACTGGTGTATGCAGGCTGTGTATCAGACAGCACTTTGTCCTCGCCAGGATGTGGTCTGCCTTTGTAACAAGGCCTATGCAAATGGGCGCCCATGAGTCCTTGCAGCCAACTGTGGCAAATACCACTTGTTCCTTCACCAGACATAAATGAACTGTAACTACCTCAAAGCAGAACAAACAATATAAGAAAAGAAGGGAAAACATCCAGATTTAACCAGATTAACGATAACAGCTCTCCTGAGGAAAGAATCCCTGAAGAGGAGAATTCAGGGAGTTATTAGCAGCCATTAACCAAGTTACAAGTTTGTGATGTGCCATGCAGTGAAAAATACAAGTCTAGGACTTCCCTCGTAAAAGTATTTGGGAGGATTATTAGCTTCGCAGAAGGCAGATTAGTCACAGTGCAAACTGCCATCCTAAACATTTCATATTTGTTTTGCATCCCCAGCATCCCGCTAAAAATAAAAGCAGCAGGAAAAAATAATATCTGTGATGGGCTTAGAAACAAACGCACAGCTGAACCGCCAAGGTGGCCACCATTCCTGTATGGCACTAAATACTCTTTACTCATCTTGAACCCTTATTTCTGCCACTTCGCTTAAACCTGGAACACATGACTGCAGAAAAACTCTTATCACATATCGCTATTGCAATGTTCGTATTAAAAGACAGGACAACAACGAGCAGCAAAAAATTCCTCGAGTTTTTCCTCAAACCTTCTTACCTTAGTCCTGCCACCATGCTGTTAATGCATGTGCTTGGGAAAAAAGATCAAAAGAATTTCTGCTGTGTCTAGTTTTCAGGGATGCAGGACTCCATTTCTGAAAGCAGAGAGATTAGGGTGACTGAAATCTGAAGTACTGGTACTGCACTGGAAGAATGGGTGCTGACAGCAAGCTCTTAACTCATCAGCAGATGTAGATCTTGTCGACTGTATTCAAACTAGGTCACGGAGTCAAAAATCCCATGAAAGCAGTAAGAAACAAGGAGCAGCCAGACTAGCCTCTCTCGTAATGAACACAAGATATCCAGCTCTATCCACATATGGACTCCATCACCTAGACTAGAGAAAACAGTTTCACAGGACTATTAGATCCGGACAGATCACATTTGAATAGTGGCACACTTGGAACAAATTAAAGGGAAGTTGTGTGCAAGCCGGTACAGCTGACTTGGAAATAACACTCCTCCTCTCAGAGAAACACTGAGCTGTTTCAGCATCTTCAGCTTTGGGACCCAAGCGTTAAAGACCACAGCCCCTCCACTTTCTTCGCAGATGGCAGGCCCAGGCCAAATTATGAAGAAAATAGAAAGTAGGATAGTTAAGTACGCTGGGCCCACCATATTTACAGCATCCTCAGGTGAACAGACTCACATGCCATCCTTGACCCTGTCGTAGAAGAGGTTCAAGGCCACTTTCACTAGACTTTTACACCAAACTTTAAATCAGCAGGTTGATATCGCCACCTCTCATATACCAGGCAATAAACCAGAAAGTAATAAATTTTGGGCCATTCCAGAAGAAAATTCCGCTGCCTGCAACTCTTATTAATCCACAAGTTTTTCAGGAAATGCTGTCAGTAAAGTCTCCCAAGATCAAACAGAGATCAGTCAGCAAACCCAGCGCCAATGAGTTAATTGGATTTGAACCTCTGGTCAGCTATTCCCTTTCTTTGGGAAAGCTGAGGACCATTCCTCTTCCACACCTTTTTAAATGGCTGCCAGGCAGAGACAGACTGTAAACTGCCTCCAAACAACACTGACAACATCCACCAGCATCAGCAGGTGCTCAGCACCGCGCAGCTCCCTGTTCCTGGTTTAGGAAAGTGCTTCTCTAATGAAGAGATTTAGGGCACAGCAGTGGGGACACTCTTCCCTTCAGATTTCCATGAGCACTGTCTCTCCGTGCTCAGTACAGAAGGGGCTCAACAGCATTCCTGATCCTCACTTACTGTTCAGTCAATGACTTGGGATCTTTGTGTACTAAGCACTCATTGCTTGCACTGCTGTTCGCAGACAGGCAAGTCCCAGCTGAGGGTCAAGTCAGGAAGAGATACAAAGGCTAATGTTATTCCAGGGCACTCTGAATCAGTGCATTAGGACCTGTTGTGGCAGGACACCCAGCCAAACCTCCTCCTCTTTTTTATCTCGGTTATTATCAGCACTGGGGTTATATGATATACCAGAACAACCTTCCAAAAAAATTCACTTCAGGTTTATAACTCTTACTTATGCACTTAGAAGTCACCTGTGCCTGTCTACAAAGATGCAATTTGGCAATAACACTTTTCTGTGTTATAGCACAGTCTCCAGCAAATTCTTGCTTCGCATTCTGTTTCAAATGCGTTTCTCTTCCCAGAGCACCACCCTTTTCCCCAGCCAGCTTCGCTCACCTCCTAATGGAGATAGAGTTGAATTTACAATGTGTTTTTATCCTAATTACAAGCCTTTCAGCTAGTACCTTGGTCTTCGCCTCAGCAGGAAATGATATGCAAAAATATACTTTCATGCATCTGACAGTCCCCAAAACTACCGGTCGTATAAACTCTGCCAATTTACTCTAATTAAAGCTAAGCAGTGTCATGTGTGCTTAAACGGTCAATCTGTCTTGAAGTAATTATACCTGAAGGCAGGAATACATCAGAGTTTCCTTCTCTTGGAATTAAACTCAGATGGGCAACTGAGAAACAGTCAAGGGACATTTGCTGATGATTAAATACAAATCACATCTCCTTTCAGTGTTCTTACCAAGTACAAGCTGCTGCTTGGATGCCAATAGACTTGTGGAGGAAGGAGGCAGATGGTACAAGGCACTTGTCAACACTGCACCGCCTGCACAAGGCCCTCTCTCACATCCAGCGTTGCAGAGGCTTGCACTCTGGAGCAATGCATTAGGGAGTCAAAATGAGACTCTCTGAGACAATGTACTATATCGTACGGTATGTTCACTACCACTGCTATGATTTCATGCAATTTAGTGTTTTGTTTCATCTGCAAGGTAACCACTGCACCTGTTGAAGATCTGCTTAATTAACCTTTATTATCAGCCCTGACCACCAGCATAAAGATGATAAATGTCCTCTTCCAAATCAGATGCTAAGTTCAGGACTCACTCCCTCCCCCTTTGGAAGCTTTCATCAAAACTTCGCGTTGCATTTCATTGGCTAGCGGGGTCAGCTGAGTATAGGGACCATCAGATTGTACACAGATTCTGCATAGGACGTTCCCCTTTTAAAGGGGCAGCTTATACAGGAAAATACCTGAGCAATCTCACGTTTTGATGTAAGCAAAGATGGGAGAAGAGCCCTCAGGCAGAGCTCCCAGTAGGCAGGAGAACGCTGAAGTCCCACCTTCCACACTGCAGTGTCAGAAGACACCTCATGTCTTGATGGTCCTTTAGAGAAGACCAAAGACAACTTCTAGAAATTGACAACAATGTTGATTCAGTTAGGAAAAGACAAAAAGGTCGCATTGCTCCGTCCAAATCCTCCTTCCTGCTCTCGTGTACAGAGCAAAGAGCATAGAAGGCAGAGAGAGAATGAGGAAGAGAGAAATCATTAACCACTAACCACACTTAACCATATTTTCTGTGCCACTCAACAGCACGTAACTCCAAATTCACACCACTCCCAACACAGTGCTCAAAGACTGTTAGTCAGAAGGACGCTTACCTTGGCCCCCTAGGAGCTGACAAATTCCACTTTATCACTCTGGGATCTGACAAGCCCATCCTGTCACACGGGAAAATGATTATGAATGACAATGCAATGAGTAACATTTTAAACGGGGGGTGGGGGGTGGAAATCTGACTTGAATATTCTGCTTAGATTCTCATCCTTTGCTGGTTCACGGTGCTGAGGTTCCTGAAAGGCAAAGGACGTACTAGTAGAAGATAGTCTACTTCAGCGGGGACCAAATTTGCTGCCATTCAGGAGATAACAATACCAACCTATAAAACCCTATATAGGCACATCATTAAGATTAACTTAAGCCCAGCTTCAGCCTTCAAGAACATAATCTGAAAGATGCAATGAACTATAAAAGGAAAATCCGGAAGACCTGTGCAGCTCTTATCTGTAAGCTATCCATGATTTGTCCATCCTCAAAACAAACCAAAAAATAAAGCAGCTTTCTGTCAAGCTTAGACTTGCACTCCTTTTACAACAAGAGGTGAAACTATGTCCCCTCCCATTCTTCCATTAATCTTCTTCCCTATTTTAACACAAACATAGTTTTATTTTAGTTAGATAAAAATATTTAGAGGGATATCTGTTATCCAGGAGTCAGTATTCTTTATTCCTTTATTAAATAAAATCCACCTATACTCATCACAACAGGCCAGTTCTTTCTGTCCCCCTGAACCTGGTCCTTTACTAAATGCCAGAAACAGCTTTCTTCAAGTGTACCTAAAATAATCTACCAGTACCTATCTAGTAATATTCTGGGTTTTCAAAATGCAAGCATACGCACAGCAGAGATGATTCTACGACAGAAATGACTGTTTACTTTGTGGTTTGTTAAAATACTTCTAGGAAAATAACCTGCTAAAATACTTGGGGCGCAGGCTTTTAAGAGCTGCTTTGGCATAACAAAACATGCAGCATCGGGCACAGGAGCAAAGGGAAAAGACAAAAACAAAGAACACATTTGCCCATCAGAGTAGGCAAAGCACAATCAGCTGCTTTTTGAATATATTTCATTGTCTTGAGGGACCTCACAGATTCCCCAAGACTGCATTTTCCATTCTAGTCTCACTGTGGAGTATTGGTTGCAGCATGACTGTTAATCAGCACTAATTGTGAAGACAGGCAGTGGAGCAGAAACAACTGTCCACCATGAAGTCAGCTGAGCCAGTAACTTCATTTCATTTTAGCTTTCCTAAGGGTTATTGGATGTCAGTGATTTGAGGTCACTAGCAGGAAGAGGTAGGTACTGTCTGCCCTAGCAGTGAATGATGTTGGGAGACTAAACTTATCTCCTGAAATATCTAGCCTATTTTAGCCCAGCTAAAAAGAGAATAAACTAACTTTTACCATTAAACCTGATTCCAATAGTCTAATCCAACTGTAAGGTTTCTCAGTCACAGCTGTCTTGCCTTAAAAAAAAAAGAAAAAGAAAGGAAAAAAGCCAAGAGACATTTAAAATTCCCTTCCTTGCCCCTAGCAGCAGTAATGTATGTATCTTCATCTTTTGGAGTTTTTCCAAAGTGCTTAACTTTGGAATTTACATATTATGCTTGTCACAGCAAGTGTCTCTTTAGACTAACGCTCCTCTCCTATATTGGTCTATATTCTGTCACTCCTCCTTTTCCCCAGAGCGTGCAGTAGTGAGTGGACAGCTTCTTTGCAGTAATTGTGGTCTGTCAAAAAAAAACAAAGGAGAGGAAGTGTGTATCATTTGGCTGTCTACTTAATTTTAGTGTAACAATTCCATTTTTAGGTACACAGAGTCTATAATAGAATGGGCATATCCGAGTTTAGCACACAAAGCTCTAAATGAGACTGCTACTTTACAAAACCACAGCACAGAATAGCAATTGTTTCTAGCATGGTAACCACAGTGATTGAAAGATGCCCAAAGTAACTTGTTTTTTAAAGGAGAAACTTCAGTGTGTGGTGGTAAGCTCTGAAACCACCGATATAAATGGATTAGGCTGTGAGCACAGCAAACAATAGTTCCATTACTCTGGCTTAGGTCTGTTTTCATAAAGTTAGAGAGTACTTAAAAAAATCTCCTTGCTCTTTCCAATATCACTGGAGGGCTGGGTCAGGAAAGAGATTTTCTGCAAGCACACACACATAATATGCTAATATTAATCAAGTCTTTTGCTTTGGTGTCAGGCTATTCTTACTTCGCTTCCAACGCTACATGAATGTTTGACTGCTGTTTCCAGTCCACATAACAGCTATATTACTGGAGGTTCCAGTCTGTTGTTTTTCTTCGAAGCTAGGCTTCGGTCTTGGTTAATGTTTGCCCAGAAATATGTAATTGCGGACTTCCTCCTCATAAACCGTTCCAGAGCACAGGCTGCCATCCTTCCATGCTATTATTATCTGTATGCCTGCAGGCTAGAGCAGGGTGTGCGCTCACATTTGAGAGGATAGATAACCCTTTCCTTGCAGGAAAGGCACTGAATGCCTTTGATTGCTGCAGCTGTTACTAAAGCAGACTACCTGGAAATTACGCCAGTGTCATTTTCTGCCCCTAGATTATAGAATAAAAATAGTTTTAGCACAGGCCTACTAGGTCACAAATAGATCTAAGGGAAGTTGAGAATAAAATGGACCTTTCAAGCCACCTACTTCATAGCCACTACATACACTTATTTGTGCTTCTTAATTCTCTATGCTGCCTGGTTGTCCACACATTAAAAAAATCCAAGTTTAAAAAAGAAAAAAACAAGCTCGTTTTCTACATTTTTCCCATATTGTTAAGTATTATCACCTGCAGAAGGAAAGAAAAAACCTCAAGCAATTTTTGTATAAAGCTCAGATTTTCAAACAGACAACAATATAATAATTCAGCATAAGAAATATCTTCTGGAAAAACAATCAAACTGAACACTTACTTTGGGCACAGGTATTCAAGCCAATACAGTACCAGAAATGCAGTATCAGCAATGACAGTGAAGCCCCAAGCATTAGCAGAAAGTGTTCAGATTTTACAGTAGTGAATATGCCCCAATAAAAGAAAGCCCAATTCATTTTGAGCTACCAAAAATATCTTTAAAAATCTCTCCTCTCCTGGGAACTGCCCACATATTCCAGGGATAACATGGAGAATCCATGGCATAATCTTTGCAACATTATATAAAATGACCAGAAGCTTTGCAATAAAACAAACTTAAGAAACTTAAGAAATTAAACAGATTAAATCTCTTCAGATACTTTGTGGGTAACAGGTCTTCTAAGGTCTTGCCCAGATCCCTGCTGGTGATACCCTGGCATGCTTTCCAGTCTTGACATTCCCTCTTTGCCCTCAAACCATCCAGATCTGAGACCTGTCGGAGTGTGTTAAGGCTCATATCCAGTCTGTTCACCTGGACTGCCTCTAAGGCAAAACAAGGAGAAAATGGAAGTTAGTTTGAGCCCAGAGTCTCACTCTAATATAGATTCAGAGTATGTCTGGCACACACACCTAGTCCCAGGAACTGGGAAGACCTCCGGGGTCAAGTAACACAGGCATAGTCCGAGAGGTTTGCTGTCCTTGAACAGGCAGATCACACTAAACAGGGTGGATCAGGCAGAACTCACACACTAAAAAAATAAACCTGCATCCAGCTCCTCTGCTCAAAGAGATTAGTGAATATCTGGAGGGCAATGAACTTAAAGCAGTACCTCAAGTGGAGAAACAGTACAGTGAAAAGCCTTCACATCCAAACTACAGTTCTTTGACAAGAGCAACAGCTGGAAAAAGTTTAGCCATCACTTAAACCAAAAGGTATCTCTGTTTCTGACAACAACTGGTTTTGAAGCACTTGACATTTTTGGTAGCTTTCAGATACTACTTCTTCCTGAGCTCACTGCAAACTATATGACAGTGCTGAGAAAGGTTATGTTCCACGTAAAAATGAGATACAGGAGAAAGATATTCTAACACAGAACAGGAAAGTAGTGACAGCTTAGAATACTTCGGACAGACTTATAGCTAAAAGGTTATTTTTGGAAGGGAAGGAGGACTAAACAAGTCTCAGGGTAACAAGCCAGAGCTCTATAGGCATTCAGAACAGACTCTCACAGAGAAATTACTGAAGGACTAAGAGTTTACTCTCAAACCAATTACCATTCGCCATGCCAGAGAGTCACCTAGTCCAGCTGAAAGCAAGAAGGCTGTTGAGCACACACGCAATGGAAATTATGTTCTGAATCAGTAGAAGCTTTACAAGACTGACAAACCCTACAGCTCTGAAACTTCATCAGCCCAGACTAGCATCTATGATAGAATCATTCACATGTTGTTATTGCCTGCAGATACCCCAGGGTCCCAGGATATCGCACAAACAAAATCTTTGGGGTTAACTACAATGTCTCAGTGTAGTTCATGTCACTTGGCGGGGGGGCCACAAACAACTGCACACACAACACACAATACCTCAGATGTTAGTCAGGTACTGCTAAGCTAGCTTGGCTTAGTAGCTTGATCACAAAGAGCTGCAATAATTTTTTCTATTTTCAGTTAATAATTGCAGTTTTAGAGGTGCCTTTTGGTAAAATGAAGATCTAATGCAAAAGTCTTAATCATGTTACAGAGATCTCATGTTAAGTGATACTGAAGTCTCAGGCTACCAATACTAGATGACGTAAACTCCACTGAGCTCTTGCTGAAGGAGATTTACAGCCACATCCTGCTGAAAGCAGGCATCAAACTAAGTTACAGTGAAAGGTTGTATCTAGGCAGTTTTTTCAAGGTTCACAAAACTGTTATGTCTTCAATTCAATTTCATTAAACAGATACTATTAATCTTTATGCCTTCCCAGGCATCAGTGAATTCACTGAACATCTGAGGAAAGACCATCCTCATAAACTATCATGCTTTACTTTGAAAACTTAGCTTATTTAATTTCTTAGCTTAGTTTCTACCACTAAAAACACATGGATAAGAACATATATTAGGAAACGTCTGCTGGAAATTATCCGTGAAGTTGCCAATAAAATTCACACAAAACGACAGCAAATTGTGCTTCTGATCCCAAAGCATTCTAAGTCACTGCAGTATAGGGATATGTATTCACACACCCATGACCCCATAAACACACAAGCTTAAATCAGATAGCGCAGCTTTACGGTCTTCATCGGGCCAAAAAGCGAAACTTCACAGACACCACTCTTAGAGGAAGTGCTCTGGGATTTTTCAATAACTACCTGGAAGAGATGTAAATTCAACAGCAAGGAAGCATTTGGAGAGGCAGAACTATCTTTTATCACAAAGCTTCTTGTAACTTTCCAGTAATTTGCAAATATCAAAGTACAATGCCATAAATGAAGCATTAAAGATATCTCCATCAGAATGTTGAAAACCATTCTATATAGCCCCTTTATAAACAGAAGTACTTATTGTAGCAAAATACTTAAGGGTCAATAGGAGTTTGCTTCAGTAACGAGTAGCAAAAACTAGCAGATGATCTACAGGATTGGGCCGCTGGCATATAGCGATCACAAAATCAAAATATGAGTGAGATAATTTTTGAGCAAGAATTCCAACAAAGCCAGCTTGTTGCTAGAAGGCTCTTCAGCTACTGAAGATTTGTCATTGAATTCCTGTTGAAATCAATCCATAAAAATCATATTAAAGGATTAGGCATCAAACATTTGCGTGTTGATGTGCATAAGAAATTCTTCACTCGCAGACTGCTGACCTTACATTCTTAAGAGGATCTTTTGCCCCATAATAAAGTGTTCACTGTCAAAAGTAATTCTTGCGCTTCGTGCGTCTGTTGACGAAGTCTGAACAGGAAGCTTTTCTGCAGGTAAAGCTTTCAAGTGCTGTGCCTGAACGGGGGCTTTGTGCAAGGCATCATGTAGGATTCGGACATTTTGGTGAACAGCAAAGTACTGATCTTGATATTTATGCTACAAGTGAACTATGAAACAGACACTACACATTTACTTCAGAAGATTGACAGTATACACGCTAGCTTCAGAAGCTAAACAGCTATCCTTGCACATCTACACTTCTGTTACCATACATATTCTTTAGGCACAGTCACACTTGTAACCACAAGTATGCGGAACAGCTCATGAGCGTACAAGACAGTGCTTATATTATGTCAACAGTCCTTGACCGATGAATTAATAAATTTACCCTGCACACATTTTCATAAAAATCCACTATTTCAGGTGTCTGCCACACAGATTTCACAAACCACCGAAATCATCCCTGTGCATAATCCGTGCCCAAGCGTAACACTGAAGGACCATGAAATTTTGGCTTATGATGCAAAACTCCCAGCTGAGCTTTTACAGCACTGGTGCTATTCTGGTCTGCATTTAATGCATACCTGTACATGTTCAAGGTGCACAGCTTAGCCCTTTTTGCCTGTCAAAATGGCATGCCCAACATAAGCCACCTGTGTTAGTAGGGGGCTCAAAGCAAAGAGGTTTAATAGAGGCCCAGGAGAAACACTTTCTCTCTACAATTGGCTGACCAATTCTCAACAGCACAAGTTCATGGAAGAACTGGGTATGAAGCTGCCCCACAACTGCTCTGGAGGCTGCAGCTACTGACAGGTAAGGAACAAATCAATTAGCTCACTGCAAACAGGACTGCACTCTCTGCCTTCTTCCTCTCAAATCATGCAGGGATACTGCTGCCCAGGCTGGACTGAAATCCCTGCAGAAACCCGTGGGGCAGCAAGGTCTGCTGCGGTCCCTCAGTATCTTCAGTGGGGACAAGGGGTCATGTATTTTATCTTCCCTGGCCCTTCTGTCTGATTATGAAAACAAAAATTTCTATACTCCAATTTCTATTTGCCGGCATCTCCAGATGTTTCTTTGCTCACAGAAGTTGCATCACGTCACATTAAAACTCTCTGCAGATATCCATCATTTTGCATGCCATACATTTACTTTCCACCTGTATTTAAACTATATGCACTCAGATGCAGAAGTTACATCAATTTAGTTAGAACTGATGTTAAGAAAGGTTGACTTAACACAAATTGCCAACCAGAAATTGTATCTTCAGTCCTCTGTAGATAGTTTCCTAGTAGGGCCCTTGTGAAAAAGTCTTGCACAGTGGTAATTAAATTTACTGCAAAATGATGGAAACAACAAATACATGCAAATATCAATGGCTCATATCGTTAGGTAAAATGGAGTGCTTGTGGCTTATCCAGCTCCACAGCTTGCCCTGTTATCCCTCATCTATCAGCCTCAAAAGCATCTTTTACTTTTCGTATAATTACATTGGACTCCAGGACCCCTGGAGGTCATCTAGTCCAGCTCCAAGCAGGTACAGTTAGACCAGGATGCTCAGGGACTTGTCCAGGAAATAAGAGATTTGGTATTAAAGCACTGGGAAAACCATGGAACCTTTCAAGGGAATTCACATAGAAGAGTAATTAAAGTTAACATACGGAGCCTGAAGAGAGGCAGTGAGGTTGGGTCCAGTTCCTAGCCTCACCTATCAGCCATGTACCACAGATCCCACTCCTACCTTAGACCACAGGTGCTGAAACCAAGAGCTTTATATTCTACACATAGAATTAAGAAATCAGGGAAAGGTAACAATCACAACCACCCCTGCACAGCACAGGGTGGTTTCACTAATGCGTGCTTTTGCATTTTGGGAAATGCATTTTTAAGATAGCTGTTATTAACCTAAAAGCAAAGAGATCAGGTCCTAACCTGATGCAAACCAGTACTCACTAGCTAACACCGACTGGCAAACTGCCACACAATTTGATTTTCTCAAAGAAATGCTTTCTCACTAAGAAAATCTTTCATCTTCTACGGAAATGCAAGAGGCAAGTGGATTATACCAGACACTGCCTGGTTTATACTGGATTATTGCTAGCACATATATTTGAGTCTTACTCAGAAACAAAGGACAGAGTGCAGGGTAACAAGAGATCAGTCACGTCCGACACGCACACTATTTCCACAGAATTACTCATCTCTGTGAGGTCTGACACGTGTTAAAGGATTTTTCCTAATTCACGCACAGATGCCTTGTAAATAAATGGCAACTATTCCTATGACTAAATAGCTGCTTTGTAGGTATTTTGACATAAGTGCTCATGGAGTTTCCAATAAAGCCATCTTCAAAACAATAACTACGTACTTCCCCTCCTTTCACTTGTTTTTCAGGAAACCACATTTTCAGACTTCCTGTAGCTGACACAGCCTGGGTAAGTCAGGCTATGTTGTATCACAACCCACAGCATACAGCAAAATTTGAGCTTCCCACGGTGATGCACCACAATGTATCAGGTGAGAAAGTCAGACTAGAAAACGAAGAGGAGCTTTGATTTGTTTCCGTTTTTTCTTCCTGGCATGACCTACAGTTAAACAAACTTGTCTGCCAAGGGAAATAGGAAAGGGATGCTCTAAGCTTAACTGTGTGGTTAGTACATTACATCTTTCTAGGAGTCAATATGCAAAGCTAAATCCAAAAGTTGAATTTGGGCAGATCTCATTCTCTCTCTCTCTCTCTCTCTTTGGTAACACCAACTGCCTTCAAGCCCTGACCTAGCTAATCCTAATCCTGTACATCTCTAGATTTTTATCAGCAGATGAATTGAGAATTTAAGTCCCAAGGCACCAATTTTCTCAGCTCCTTTTTTCTTCCGATGGGATTTTCAGGCTAACTTTTCTTCTGCCTACTGCACTTGTAAAGCCTCACTCCAGAAAACACATTGACTGTGATCACAAAGGAAGATCTAGCCCCAGAAACTCTCAGAAAAACTTCTTGGCAGCAGGTAGGTAGAACAGGCACCCCCAGCGTAGCCAACAGCTGTATTCGTACAGTTTCCATATCCCAAAAGACTGATGGTAGGGGAAGTATAAACAGCAAAACAAAAGAAGAAAGATAAAGTGAAATATTTGTATTCTGAATGTTCATTGAGGCAAGGACCCAGAGTCCCCCTCCGGAGAGCTAAGTGTCCTAGACGCCAGAATAGAGACCACTCTCTTCAGCTTCCCAAACGCTTGATTACTTAAGAACAGCAGAACAACTCCAGAAGAACAAACCAAAGGCAACTCACTCCCCAACAGTCTGTAGGTGAACATACTATAAGCCAACACATGTCCCTGAGTCTATAGGCAACCCTGCAACCTGATCTTTTCATCCTTGCTTAACAGCCAAAGCCCGTCCATTACCATGCAAATGCAACTCTAAACAATTATTTTATTGCAAATAATTTTAGCAGAAGCATCCAACTAATAGATTCATCCCATTATTAGAGGCAGCTTGAGATCGTGAACTAATCATTATCCCAGGGTGTTGAGGGGGGGAGACAGCAAATCTAATCAAGTCTCCACAGAACTTAATCACCTGGAATTCCAATTTACAATTAGAAGCTTTGACAATCATCTCCTGCCAGCCATTTTCCTATCTTTCAAGCAATAACAATATATCACATTATACACATACTCAAATTATCATCTCACTTCCTCTGCAGATTTATACATTCATCAACACTGTTTTCTCCCTAGGAGTGATGTATGAGAGACAGAATTCAGAATCCTTCCACACCTTACAGTTTGATGTCCACACACTTATAAGAGTGTTAGATAATAAAGGGGGTTGTGACAAAGGGATTATAGCCAGACATCACTAAGGTAGCTTTCATTTATCTGCATATTCCATTCTTATTAATTACTCTACTGTAAAAGTCACCTCAGAGTGTCTGAGGTCAGTGCTGTTTCAATACTCTGATTCTGCACCTGGAACAGCTGCTCTCCCATCTGGTCATTAATTGCTCTTCCTACTGGTTAATACCACTACTTATCTGGGACTTGTCTTCCAACACACCGGTAGAGTTGGTCTGTTTCTTTTTGTATCCTTGTATTTGCCAAAAAGCCATGCATGCAAGTGGAAGCCTTCGCTACACCCATGTACTATACAGCTTAATAGCTATTGAATGGGCTACACCCATTGCTCTGCACTTTTCACCAACATGCACATTACGGAACAAATAATCTGCTCCTTCACTTAAGAATCATTTGGTTCAATACACAAAAAAAAATGATGTTCCTTGCAAAATCTAGAGCATAAAAGGCAAAAGCAACGCAAGAAAAAATAAGTTTTTCTTCCATTTGTGTAGCTATCTGCTGCATAAAGCCAGAATGCTCAATCATAGCTGGTGAGAAACACTGTTGTGGCACACAAAGCAATTCAGCTTCCAGGCTAGTTCAGTCCTGCTTGGTTCTACCCTGTTGCGTTCATGGATTCCTACGAAGTGATAGACTCGGAACTCCTTCGTGCAGATACTCAGGCTGGACTGACACAGCAAGAGGAGAGAGATAAGTGCTCTCCTCCTTCCCTCAACTGAGACAGCCACTCTTTCCTTTCTTAACTTGCTCCTCCCTTCCCCATTTCTTTCTTCAAAGTCACTGTTGGGATATATAGCAGAATTTTGTTTAACCCTTCATCACACCATGCCTGTTAGAACGACTTAGGCAGCAGAAGCATTAAGCCTACATGCTTTAGAAGGAGACAGTATAAATTCTTGCTTTGCTGTATGATTTATTTGAACAGTAGCAGACCTGGAAAAAATTTTAAGAGGTAGCATGGGCAGACACTATACACAAAGGAACTTCAAAAAACTAATAGCACAATATTAAACAAACATGGCAAAGCACACATTTGTCTTCTTGTAAGGACTCAGTCCTGCATCTTTCTGCACCCACATCTCGCTGGCTTCAAACTGATCACCACTAGCATAATCATGGGCATTACAGTTTGCCATGCAGGATATGCTTCAAAATTCCAGAATTATCTTGAAACACTGCAGCTCCATTTCTTTCAGCACATGAAATATTAGCAGTCAAGCTGCTCTTAGCACTGAATAAAATGCGTAAGGCGCTTGGCTTGTGTTAACAATGCTTATTTTAGATATGCAACTCAAGCAATGGTTTGGATCTAAATTCACAGTAATCCTCAGCACAAAACTAGGCTTAAAAAAGTTACTGAAGTCCAGATGCTAAAATAAAGCCTTCAGGAACAGCCCTGATGAGCTCTGTCCTTGGAATAGCTTGGCAAGGAATTGTTAGAATTCCTCCCTCCTCTTTCCTGGGGGGAGTGAATGCTCTAACAGCTCCCAAAAGGATGACACTCCCTTCCTTTCCCCTGCTCAGCTCCCTGTGGGGAATGGATCTGGATTCGCTATGCAGGACAGCAAGAGGAAAGGGGGATGTAATCCTCGCTCTTCACTGGACATGGACACAATCTGAGCTCAAATTATTGACTTGTAACGTTGCCACAAAAGGAACCACTTGAATTTTTGCTGCGATGTAAGGCTTGTGCAAACGACTGTTATTGAAGCGCGTGGGGCCTTCAGGGCTCCGTGAAGCCAAAGGTTTCAGAAGAGTCTCAAACACACATCCTCATCTTCCACTGCAAAATCACTTTTTAAGGGCAAAGCGTATCAGCACATACAGACAGAACTCAATGTATGCAAATAACCAAAAAGGATCATGAAAAACCCTGAAACACTACCAGACTTGTGGATTGCAGGGTTTGGAGGGGCGCAATAGCTTTTTGTTGAACAAGTTAGGAACTTCTCCCCTCCTCCTCCACCAGCATCTCACAAACTTTCATCATCCTGTGATGACTAGTGTCATCTTTTTCTTTTGACACCCACCATTTTAGGTACTGGAACTTGAAGTATGGCTTACCCAAAGCTTTGGCATCACAGCTGTAACCTCCGAACAGAGATGATGAACTTAAAGCATGGGACAAGGAGCGCTTGTACAGCTTTATCGTGTTCTGACACCACACAGACAAAGCCTGGCAGTACTGGACTTCTCAGGCTAATCAGTACAACCTTTGGCTCAGGTCCACAGGCATTTGCTCATGCAAGCAACCTTATGGGGTTACATACCATGGGCCACATGTTAGGGTCCTTCGATTACAGTGCTGCATTCACCTCCACACCATGCATCTCACCAAGCATACAGTAGAACTAGAAAGATTAGAGAAAAAGGTAACATGGAAAGTAACAGGTAGAAGACAACTTCTGGACAAGAAGAAACTAAATAAATTAGGGCATGCCAGCTGGCTAAGAGGACTGAATCGACATCTAGAAAATAATGAATGGAATGATATGGGGAAAAAAGGGAATTATTTACTGCATCTAATAAAGGAAGCCAGGGACCCTGTTTTTAAACTGTCAGCAGTTTAGAAACAAAGGTAAGTGCTTTTTCATATAACAATTACAGTGTGGAACTCAGTGCCCACAGGGGCTGGTCAAGGCAAAGCAGCACACAGGTTGAAATGGAGATCAGAGAAATGAACGACGAATATGTCCAGCAGCAGCTATCAGGCACAGCGGTCTGAATGCAGACATCAGGCTAGGAAGCTGCTATACTGAAATGATACAGCAGGGGAAAGATCATTTCAAATATATACTATATACATATATATACCTCTTTTTTCAGGCCCTTTCCCAATCCCTCCCTCTCACCAGCCTCTGCTGGAGACAGGATACTTGGTCACAATAACCTTCCATCTAATCCAGTGTGACAGTAGCTCTGTTCTCATAAATTTCACTGTTTGAGTAAGACTAGCGCTAAACTCTACAAATCATTGAGGCATTTTCAACATTTATTGTTACGGTGAGCAACAGGACACGTTCCTTCTTTCACGATTTCTTGTCTTCTGCAGACGATCTCAAAGTACAAAGCCAACTCCCTCTGTACAATTCACATTCAAGCACATATTATGGAGACCAAAGAAAGCCTCTTGAATGTTATTCTAGTTTCACATACCAACAACAAAGACAAAGGACTATACTGAAAAATTCTTATGCAGTCTAGTGAGCCCTACATCTTCCTCAATAGAGTTAGGGTGCAGCTTCAGTGTAGTAACCATTACAGATATTCAGTGTAACATCTTTGGTGCTTCCCTTGGCCAGGAAGCTACTTTGCAACGCAGCTGCACAAAGTTTGCTGCAATCCTCCAGGTTTATGAGGAGTTATTTCATATGAACACATCATGCTCCTTTTGTTTATCTGCTGTTTGGTCCAATGATGCAACCTGACATTCTTCAATCACTTCACACTGCTTATAACGTAGCCAGAGGCTTTGTTACCCACAGGAGATTGTGGTTTTAACAAATTTGTACAGCCAGATTTTGGTGAATTATTCTTGCACACAATTAACAAAAAAAAAAAACCACAAAAGATCTCACAGGCCAGGTTGCAGGTTTCTCCTTACCACTCCACTCATATCCTCTGGACAAAAATCAAAACAGAAGGAGGCCAATGCACTGCAGCTGGTTAAAGAGGAGGGCTGAGCATTCGGCAATCTAACACAGCTGCCTGCCACATGACAAATGCCCTGGTACCAGTGATGCACTACACCCATGGGCAAATGAATTGCCACTGTAGATCATCTTGTGATTATTTGCTACTCAATGCCTTCTCCCACTGCTTTTCACTAAACATCAGTGATGTTTTTCACTAAACATCAGAAAGAAAGGCACTAATCATGAATAATGCAATTCCAATTACAGTATTTGAAATGTTCAGCTCAAAAATATGCTCTCACTGCTCCCTTCAGCTTGCTGTTCAGGCAGTGCATGTATGTCACCAGAGTGGACACACTGTACTGGATATGAAGTGATCAGCACAAGAATAAAGATCAGAATTAACTCCGAATTGCTCCGCTTTCAAGGAACTGTTTAGTTTAATGATTAAAACCTCATGAGTGCTTGGATTGTGTGAACACCTGTCAGTGCACCCTGGAAGAAAAGGTATTTGCTTGCTTATTTATTTGAAAACTCTAGCTACATACTAGTCAAAGGAATTATTTGGTTTTCAAAACAGAGGCGAGGTGACAGTTTCAGACGAGAAGTGAAGCTGCAGTGCAAAATCAACACACACAGTTTCAGGACTTAGCTTTAGTTCCATGTAAGTATTCACTTTCCTGTAGGGGTGCAGTTAGAACTGAATACAGCACCTTAAAATTTCCTACTGCTCTGCTTTTGTAGGTAGCTGTACTAATATCCCTACAACCCTGCACATCTAGGAAGTCTGCATACTTAAGCCATAAAAAAAGACAATTAGGATTTTAAGCATTTAAGGCTGCCCTCACAACCTCAGCCCTACCCTTACACAGTACATTTGCATTCCTTTTTGCACAAATGTAGATTATTCAATAATAAAAATAGTGTTCACCAAAGGCTTTGACAGTCACATCCAGGCAACTTTCTACCTAAAGCTCATTTTGACTCTGGATCTATTTTTCAAAAACATCAAGAGCTTTTTTCAAACAGGCAAGAGAGGTCCACTTCCTCAACTCTCTCCAACATTTGTATTGCTGCTTGGAAAATAAGTAAGTTGTGACATAGCAGACAACAAGCCAGGAAAATATCAGCCCAAAAGAGGCAAGTTTGGGAAAGCTGAAAACAAAAGATTACAATAGGAATGCTTATATAATTTTAATTATAGAGGATGCTTCTTCCCTAACCACAATGGCATACACATGGCCTACAACTGCGTATGTTAGAGAGAACAGTAGCTATTCTACTGGCTTCTCCCTGTGCTTACCTCCCTCTTACCACTGTTAACAGCGCAAAAGAAATACATTTGCGTCCCCTCTCCCAACAATGGAAAGGTTAACTCTAATTCTAAAGGGAGATGAAAGTGTTATCACTACTGCAGAAGGATATCCATCCAAATAACCCTCACACTCAGTAAATCAATAGGGTTTTTCTGGTTGCATAAGAACAGCCGCACAGTGTTTGCATAGGGAAACAATCAATATGAATGTCATCCAAATACGGATCCGACAACAGCGGGGAACGTGATCTAACGGAGGAGATCGGGGGAGGGAAGGGGGCTGCACAAGAGGAGAAAAGGAAAGCATCGAAGGTGTTGGAGTCAGGAAAACCCTTCCAAGTTTTAGTGCCTCAGCAACCTCCATTCATATCTTGAGAAATGTCAGAAATCAGGAAATATTACTTCGGGTTGCATGCTTCTGTCCTGGCCTATCAAACATGCAGAGCAGTAACAGCAAATTACTGGAAACTGCACTTTGAACTTAGCCACTGGCAAGGATCCCAGTCAAACAAAAATGTAAAAGTTCCTTTCCTCCATGGGGCCTCTTGTATGGGGGTGTCCCCATAGACGTTCAATAGCTGGTTGCAACAGGTTGGAATGAGGCCCTGAGCCAGAAAACAAGCCCTGACCAGTATTATTTCCTACTGCCTATGTTGTTTATTAAAAAGATATTTTGGCACATCGCTCCCAGCTTTGTTGGGCGATATTAGAGAATCGAGGCCCATCGAGGAAAAACTGGCACCATTTTTGCAAACTGTTTACTCCTCCTTGTCTTTCAGCATTCTGCCTTGTGCTTCCCTGCATGCATGACTATAGGTGTAACATAAAGATGTATTTAAAGAAGAATTAGAAACAGTCAGACTGGTTGCTAAACAAAGGCTCTGTATTTCCTGCAAACAGAAAAGTAATTAGCCTCTAAACCCTATCAATATTTCTAGCATAGACAGAAGAAACAACACTTTTTCTACACACCAGACTTTTTACAACATGGTATTAAAAAAAAATCCTACAACAAAGTGTTCAGGAACAGTAACTTAATGTTATTAACAATCCAGAGAGTGCCCAGTGAGTGCAGAAAGGCACTGTAGATTTCCCCCTTCCGGAGGTGAAATGATCAAAAGATTGGCCTCTTTACAGTCTGTTATATTTCTGTCTAAGAAAACCCAATTTGCACAAGCAAATAAACTAGCTCATTATAAAACTAAGGGGTCAACCTGAGTCAGATAAACTCAAAAGTCAGACAGCTGAAGAAACAAACTTCTATTTAAGCCACAGCACAGGTGATCCTAGGAGGAAATTGTAAGTCCCCATAGAGCCACAGCTTCCACATTGAGCAATAGAGAGCACAAGGAATGGAGGTGTGGGGAGAGAGTATTCTGCAGTTTTCTGAAGGCACACAGCTCACCACACTTTTAATCAGAAACAACAAATCCCAGCTTTGCATTTGAAGGGGGGGAAAAAAGCCAAGAGAAAAAAATCAAACGCTGTAGTCACAATGCAGCAGATCAGATGTTATTGCTCATACCTCACCGTGTTTCTTGGCCCTACAAATCATAATGCATCATCACTTTCTTGACTTTTTTTTTTTAGGGGACCAAGATTTCTTCTTATCCCCTCCCCTCCAGGAAAAATACCAAACCAACCAACCCGCCCACCCTGCTCTGCTTTTGGAGATTCAAAAGGAAAAGGGGAAGAAATAAAAAAAAGAGGCAAGAAAAGGACCATAGGAAGGATCATAGCATTTGCCAGGTACACCGTTTCTCCATTTACATGTCTACATTGGTCTCTTTACCGCACCTCATAATTGACAGCAACTTCTGCCCCAAGTATATCTGCACATCCTCCTCCACATGACCATCCTGAACTTACATCTAGTCACTCCTCCTACATATACCAGCCTAGGAAGTAATAGACCATCAGTCAGGTCTATAGCTGCTGAGCACAGGTTCCTTTTTTCCCCCCTTACTGATGAAAAGGAAAAAAACCTGACCACATCAAGACTAGTGAAGAGGAATGATTAAAAAAAAAAGCACCTAAATATCTTAGCAAGCATCTTAAAAACAATTTTTATTTTCCAGAAAGTTGAAATATAACCTTCCTGGTGGCCAATCAATACTGTTTTGTCCATTTTATAAGATTCTTTTTTTTGAAAATGAAATGCATACCAAAGAAATTAGTTTAAGAAAATAATACACTGAACCTTACAGATGTTTCTATAGAGGTTCCAGATCAATAAATCCTCCTTCCAATGAGACTTACAAAGGCATGAATCCGGACCTTATGAAAATAAAGAA
>WEKW01026422.1:126071-149497 GCA_013389905.1 Sula dactylatra
GCCTGTTATTTTATGTCATAAGGACAGCACCATTTGTGCTGTACTCTAAGCCTCTCTTTCTTAATGTTGTTTTTTTCTCCTCCCTCCCCTCGCTAAGTGGAGTTACGGTGCAGGTTGCTACAGAAATTATTTATCCCATTGCACTGTCTTCTATGGAAACCTAATAATCATTGTTTAACATCAAATTTGCCACAACTTCAATGGGAGGAAGTACTTCACTGTCTATTAACATACAGACTAATTTTGGTCTGAAAACAAATCTGTTTCTTCTGCACTTGCAAACTCAACACACGGAAAAAACGTAACATTTGAACTACCACAGATGTTTCTGTAGGAAAAACATTAGATCCCTAGTCTATGACACTAAATGTTATTCCGTGACACCAGCTCAGACAAAACAATGTCATATATCAAAATAAGGCTAAATATTTTGTAATGCCAGTACAGTAGAGGACAGAGAAGTTTAGACATTTCATAAATAAATAAATAAGTGGTTTGAGGCATTTACTGGTTGTATTGAATGCAAGAAACATGCCACAGCTGGCAGTAACATGCCTTGTCTCGGGTGTTAGCTGTGCTAGCGCCCTGTTTCCCTGATTCTTTGTACACATTTGCTTCAAGCACAATGAGGAACTACTATCCGGAGCATGCTTTTGTACCTGCGTGCAATCCCAAATCTTTGATACCATATGCAATTATGGCATCTAACAGGCTTTTAATTTCACCAAGAGCTGTCTCATGCATAAAGTTTTGCTAATAATTTTCACATTACACACCAGCGAATTTTATTTTGTGCTGTATTCTCAAGGTCTCTAAGTAGTTAATGCTAGTTTGGGGTTTGCTTGTTTTTAAACTGTACTAGTGGTTTGCATTAAATGACACTGATTTATTGACAATAAACCTATAAAGCAAAAACTGAAGACTGAGCTATCCCTATAGTGCTGAATTATGTGTCTGATGAATCAGACCTAGATCTGCAGGTGAGCAGGTTAAATAGAAGGAATAAACAGGAATTCAGTGAAGCACAGTTTTACTGAAAAAAAAAAATTAAATGCTGCCTTCTGCACTGCTTGGACTTCATGGATCACTGCATTTATCCCAGGGAACAACATTAGATGGCAACATAAATTCCACTGGTTAGCTCATTGCAACACACAGTAGATGAGAAGTTACAGCTAACACATCATCAAATGAGAAAATCCACTCAAATCAAGAGCAAGATTTGTTCTAAATAATGAAAGACAAATTACCATGGAAAAAAGAAAAAAGGAGAGTTAAGCCATTATCAGAAACTGTCATTAAACATTTCTCATGATTAATAATATCAGGGTACTGACTTGGCACTTTCATCGTGGAGATAGCAGTATGTGCAGCATGCAAGCACATAACTGGTTTTGAGGGTTTTTTCCCCCTCACTTTTTCCCCCCTTTAAAAAAAAACAAACCTCATGCTGAGATTAAAAGGACAGAGCAGAGTGGGTAAGCAATATTAAGTCAAGGGCCTGATAGAAGTTAGTCTGTCATAACCATCTTGTTCTATCCTCCCCCCTGCCCAGCTCAGACTTGGGAGGACTCATTTGTTAATACCACCTTAGCTTCCCCCCTTTTTATTTATAGCACTGGTTATTCTACTGTTGTATTTCAGAAGACTTACCAGACTACAGTTTCCTTGCCCACCACAACATTTCATTTCCTACTGTCAAAACTAGGTCTGACTCCATGTAAAACCGTGCCTATTGCCTGTGTACCTTTTTCTTTTTTTTAGTTCTGTTTAAGCACTATGTATATATCTCACTTGTCCCCTAATTTCCTGAATATGATATATATTTCCTCACTGAAGTCACATGGCAACACAGGCCTACGCTACAGCTACAGCAGCTTTGCCCTATCCAGTCAGAGGAATCAAGTTACCAGGAATGTGGATGCACTTCTAAGGAGGAGTGGGTTAGGGGCGAAAGACAAATATGTTTAGTAAGACTTGTCCAGAGAACACATGCTGCCCTGAGACAAACACTTTAGTACGCAGCTGATTCTGTTTGTGTAGACAATGAAAGAAAAAAAAAGGAACGGTGTTTTTGTCTGAAAAATTCCATTCCTTGAACGCAATATATAGCAGCAGAGTTGATTGAGAAGCTCCCCTGAGCAAATACAGAAGAGCCATCCTAAATGCTGGAAAACTGTACATGGTAACAGCAGGGACCACGCCACACGAGAGTGTTGGCTTCCCAATTATGTCCTTTGTCATGCAAGGTCAAGAGATCGAATTCTGCTCTGAGTTGCACTGGTAAGCAGATAATGAACACTCTACCACCACTGAGCTTGCTAGGGCTAATCTCAGATCTATAAAGGGGAACAGGAGAGACTGATTCCCCTTCAGAAGGAAACATTCTCTTCTCCAGCAGCTGAGCAGGCTCTGTATGCTATGAAGCACATCAAGAATACAGTCAAAAGGAGAAATAACTGGCAGGTGGGTGGGGGATGTGAAGAACATATAAAAATCACAGCTGATACCATTTCTCCCGTACACTAATACCTTGAGGAGTTCAAAGGTTTTCCATGCCTATGGCATTTGGCAATTATAATCGCACAGTAAAATACCTAAGGTTAATGAGTAACCTCTAAAGGAAGTTACTTCACATAATGACAGCAATTTCTCTGAACTAAATGTTAATAATCAGGCCTGTAATACTGCAAGAAGGAAATAGTGGGCAATTGGCAAATGGAACTCTGTTACCTAGTAACAAGTCCTTGAGGTATGAGCCTAAAAAATTTGAGCAGGCAAAACACTTCCAGGCAGGCAGAGCAGCTTGACAAACAGAAAACATTTTGTAAAACCAGCAACTGTCCATGACATGGAAAGTGGAAGCAGGTGTGGTAAATTATTTCGTTAACAGGCAGTCTGAGGTAGAATTAACTAATGGCAAAGTAAAAAAGGAAACACTGTCATGTAATCAGCAGCAAGAGCAGGGCAGCAAAGTTCACATTACCCTGCTCAAGCCATCGAGCAGCAGCGCGGCGTTTCAGCGGCACCGAAGATAAATGGGAATCCTGTCCCTTACAACTTACATTGGTCATACTCAGCTGTCCTGCTCGTGTGCCCTTTTCCTGCCCACCAAGCGATAAGCAGAGAGCCCTGCCGTAACTTTAGACACAGTATGTGCGAGCTGTGTGCAATGCTGCCAGTGAACCAGTAATGCTGCTGAGTCAGCGAAAACGCCCCTAGCTACCAGGTTAGAGAAACTCTTGCAGAAAGGGTTTCAACACCTTTATTATAAATGGGGTAATACGTGCTCTGAACCTAGTCGGGGTTATTGTAGTTTGCGACGAGGAAGAGCATCAGGATGATTGCCACACTCAAAGGCACAAAACAGGATTTCCCAAGTGTTTCTTTATAGCAACAAATGCACTGTCAACGTTGTCTTAAAAATCCATCTCCTTTCAGTAACAGTTAAGGAAACCACGTAACCTCATCATTCTCCATCCCATAAAATCCTTTTGACAGGTACAGGAACTGCACAGGGGAAAAAAAACCAAAAAACATTGTCAACTGCCTTCATGCATTTTTTTTTTGTGATAAGCAAATTACATGTTTTATCTGTAAAGCAGGACAAACTAGCTCTTCACAGAATACTAGCAAAGCCCATGTAAGCCACAACTGAAAAACATTTACTACAGGAGCCTTACCCTCCCAAACCCAGCCCTTCCCCTGTTCTTTGCCGATACGCTCAAAAGTGTGTCCAGAACCATTTAAAGGCTTGGATTTTATATATTTGCTTATGACTCTTGATCAATATCACCAATACAAGCACCATAAACAGAGTAGTGAAAGATGCCCCATTCAATCCTACCTCATAACATACAGAAGATTGACTTCCAGAAGAAGCAAATTTTAACTGTACTTATTAAAAAGAAACCATGTATCTACGTACTAGTCTCATTTTCAGCCCCTAGGTCCTACGCCTAACATTTCCTGGGAATGAAAGTCTGTCTGGAGTTACTGGCCAGCCTGATACACCTTTTTGTAACTCTGCCTGTGATAATTTCTAGAAAAAGCTGTGTGACAAGATCAATATTGCCAAAGTCCCAGCACAGAAGCAAACATAAGACATATTGTTTTGTAAGAAGAAAAAATTCCTGACTGAAATTGTTAATCGATTTACAACTAATGAGTGTGGCCAGTTTGTTTGTTTGCTTGTTGTAGTAAAAGCTAATCAAAATTGGCCTCACCACATTTTCTTGGTGAAAGAAAGTCCTGTTCCTGATTTTCTCCTTATCTTAAAAACAAACAAGGAAATTTGATTTTAAGATGTGATGTTAATGCAAAAGTAAATTTGATTTTTAAAATTCACAAAGGCCAGGATATTCACGGTTAACATTAGTTCTAACTAGTGAGCAAAACCAGCGTTTTCATTTCACGGTCACAATCCTGGACAATGTAGGACACACTTCAGTGCTCTTATATTTGCATAAACTCAGATCCAACATCACCCCTGCAGGAGATGACTCCAGGAAAAGAAGCCACAGCGAAGCCAACACATCAACCGGGGAGAGATGGGACCATTCTTGTTTGGGCCACAGCATCCCCTAGCTCTCCTTGATTTCACTTCTTCCAGCAGAATTCCTTGCAAAAGAAAGTTTCGCTTAACTTGAAGACAGATTGTACCCTATAGCCTAAAATTAGCAATAAGGCAGAGCTAAATATTTAAATAATCCTGATACTGAAAACTTGGGACCAATCTGAATTTCAAGTCCCTCTGCTAAGAGCATTTCTCAGGAGGAAATAGCTGGTTACCTTCCAAGTGTTTTGCTTACCGCATGCCCTGGTCTAATTTCATGAGCTTGAAACACTTAAATCGGCTAGGTCTCCTCTTCATCATTTTTGGAATTAGAAGAGATCTAGACAGAAGTGGCCAAAGAAAAACACCCTCAGCAAAAGCCTTCTTAAACCATCAGATCTTGTTGTAGACATCCAAAGAAAAGAAGAAAGATCAAATTTGTCGGAACTCTATGTTATAACTAGTTTCCACCATCAGAAAGAGAATACATTTGCTCATTTAGACACAAAAGCATATCCCTAAACCACGAAGCTATAAGCACAGCTACACAGACTACTAAAAAAC
Source organism: Sula dactylatra (assembly GCA_013389905.1). Taxonomy (NCBI): domain Eukaryota; kingdom Metazoa; phylum Chordata; class Aves; order Suliformes; family Sulidae; genus Sula; species Sula dactylatra. The sequence goes on from WEKW01026422.1 coordinate 131,191, forward strand.
ATGGGCCAAGTCTCACAGTAGTGCAGCAATGTTGCTTCTAACACTTGAGAAGGTGCACTTCGCTATTTTATCCTATGTCAACAAGCCACATCACAAATATGAGCAGGATGTTATTTGGTGAACAAAAGCCACTACTGACGAAAAGCACACAGGTAAAGCATCAGCTATAAAACCAGAGAATATGTGCAGAAATAATTACAGATTTGGCATTTGCCATTGTTCAGATATCTGACTCCCGGAATAGAGAGGCTGACTGCTTTCCAGGAACAGCCAAGTACCCACCTTTGGCCCCTTTATGGCACCCGAAAACAGCAGCAATCAGAGCCACAAAGCGCGTTCTAACTTGTTCTGATAGAAGCCAATATTCAGCATTGCACATTTTGGATATTTGCCTTCAGGGAAGGCAAGTGAATGGGCAAGAATAAGGCAAGCCTCACATGGCTCATGAGCAAGCAGTGTACTTCATGTGCCAGGGCTACACTGAGGCATCTGGCAGCAGGGCTAGATTGGCACAGGGGCGACTGGGCAATCAGAGTCTGCGCCCGTGAAAGGCGGCAAGGCAGCAGGAAATACTTAAGCCAACGCTGCTAGGTCATCCTGGGACACGGCCACATGCACAGCTTTGTTCCTTTCCATAATGGACAGAGCAACGAAGCTCCTGCAGAGCTGCTGGCAGCAACACCTGCGAGCCACTCCTGGAACATGGGCTCTGAGGTGCATGGTTTATGGCCGGAGGCATCTGGCAGCGTCTCGGCTTTGGCAGGCAGCTTGCAAGGTCAGAAAAGCTGGCTGCCCCTCACCTAGAGTCTCACCCAGGGCAGACTGAAGTAGCTGGGGGGCCCTGGCTGCAGATAGTCTCACATTCTTTTTTCACAGTCGAATTCACAAGATGCGTAGCCATTCAGGAAAGGAAAATGAGGTCACTGATTTTTATTTATTTTTTTAACAATAACCAAAGGCTGCTGCTCAAAACCTTTCCTCCCTCTAGTATGTGCCCTTAGACTTTACCCTGGAGGCTGACAATAAAGTCGTTTCAAAGAAACTAGACACTGGACTCATCATCTGCACCTCAGCCTGATCCTGCCTTTGCATATACTGCTTTTACAGTAGAACTCTTATCAACAACCCATCTCAAGTGACTCATTTTACACTTGTGCTAGGGAGATCAGAAGGAAGCCTCGTGACTTATAATCCATAGTTAAAACTGCAGGAGCATAAAGACAAGTTATCTGACAAAATGAAAGTTAAATAAATACAGGTGCCTTGTGGTTGCTACTTGCTGATCTGGCAACAGTTGTTAGTCATTTCATCAGAAGGCCCATCTGCAAGGATCTGAGAGTCAAAAGCTTTGATTGTCTGCCCTTTATGTTGTCTGGCTCCTCTTCACTCATTCTCAAGAGCCAATGAAGGCTCAGAGTAGTAACAGAAACCTATCCAAGCCATGCTGTTCTGCAGATGTTTAAAAGATAAATGCACAAACTGTGAAGGAGCTCACACAATACATGGCAAACATTTTGATTAACTGTCCTAACTGGAAGTCATAGACTCTAGGCTCTCCTAGCGTGTGTTTCGGCTTTTAAGAAAGGAAGTTTGTAATGGGGTTTTCTGCGAGTGTCTGTCATTCTGAGATAGTTTAGAGTCAGGCTCACCCCACTGCTCTGCAACAGAAGGCTGCACTGTAGTGGAACAGATGTGGTTGTGCTGCAGGGAGAAGCGGGAATCAGATCCCTTTCAGGGAGGCACCGTGAGGACCCCAGGAAGCTGCATCCACCACTGTGCTCAAGTCAGCTTCTGGGGAGCAGCTCCATAGTCACTCCACAACTTCAAAGGCATTCCCCTCCTACTTGCTTCAGTCCGCCCAGTGGCCTGGATACAGGGGTCAGGCATACAGCCCTGGGTTTGGCCCTTTGGGAATTACAAGCGGAAAGAACCACGGGGAACAAGCAGAGCACGAGGCGGCACACAGTACTTTCTTCCCAGCACACTGGGCGTAGGAGTTTTGCAGGAAGTCAAGTGACATGATGGTTATTTCTTCTCAGCCTTAAAATCCAGGACAGTGCCTGCTATAATGGATTTTGAGCCAAAAAGAGAAACCAGCATCACGTCCATAAAATACCTTCACAAGTCCAGCAGTGAAACCGCCCCACACAGCGAGCGGCTTGCAGCAGGGAAAGGATGACATCCACGCATGCAATGCTTGCTGCTGAACTTGTGTCTCAAATTTCCTGTACTGAAGAATATAGGACAGCCCCAGAGACAAACTAAGCATTGCAAGGGGTGTTGGCACAAACTGACAGAAACCAAAAGAAATTCAAATTCAAGGCTGAAGCGCTTTCCTTACCTCATCCCATTGTACTTAGTTATTTCAGCACATAATTGCTAACATCCTTCATTGATCTGAAATTCCTGTGGATACAATAAGACCAGCCACGGATGGATGCTAGCCTTCACTCTGAGTTTACATGCCTTTGTTACAGCCCCTAGGCTCAAGATGTATAAAGCTTTCAAAGTGTCAGTGACCTAAATACATTTCTGAAAGCCCCAGCGCGTTTGTGGGTGCCCCTCATGATGCACGCAGCCCATTTCCTGCAACCACACCAACAGCCTTAGGCTCCCCTGCACACGACAGCTCCTCTTCCTAGCCCTGTTTGTTTGTCCTTTTTCCACTTACAGTCATAAAATCATTTCCTCTTCCTCCTGAGCTCCGCAATAGCTATGACTAACTGCCACAGGGCATCCCACTTTTAAACTCTCTGTGCAGCCCCATCTGGGGGTTTGGTGTCAATGCTTGAAGACAAATAGTCACCGGAGCATAAGGGTTTTATTATTCTGAGAGACAGGACAGATGTACAGGTGACTTTTTCCACTCCCAAGGTAAAGGGAAGCTATTAAGATTACTGTAACACACAAGAGCATAACGTAAAAGTACTGTTATGCAAGAAAGAATGTATGAGATTTATATATGGAGATATATTTTATATATAGCTAGGAATACTTTCCATTAGTAAGGGGAAAGATTAAATAATAACAGATAGTTCTCACACCTTTAAAAAAAATTATGAGCACCTTTTTTTATTTCAGCAGCCCACTTTTAAAATGCTTAGTGCAAATTAGTTGAACTCACGTACAAAATACACTTCAAGGCCTTTACAGTTATTTCTAACGGTTCAGTAGAAATATATGATCTATTTAGCCTGTGTTTGAAAATGTTCAGTCCCAGCCCATATAGTAGAAGCATACAACCCTCAAGGTGAGGAAACTATTTTAAGGTTTTCCCATCACTTTTTAAAAAAACACCTCAGAAGACATTCGTGAAAGCAGCATGAAAATGACAACCAGGGGTTTGTTTGAGAGAGCAACAGGATATAAAAGAGGAAGAGAAAAAAGCTACATGGAAGCAACAGGTCCTCCTTCCTGTATGCAGCATCAATATGTTTTGTTGAGATGGAAGTCCTTAATGCACAAATATATCCAAGTCTCCAGCAAATCTACAATCCAAATAAGATAAAGCTAAAACAGAGCAAACATCCAGTTTTCACAGACATTCCAAGATCCTCATTTTAAATAGCTGCTCACCCACCTCCCTCCCCTAGAATCAGTCTTGGATATTTTAAAAATGGCCCTCTAAACCTAGATTTATCTAAATTGTGATGGTCCCTACAGTGAGAAAAAATGCTGGAAAAGCACAGGTTTATTCCAGAACTAGTTTTTTGTGATTTTACAGTGTCTTTTTAGTATCCACCTCAGCCTCCTTTTGGTTTTCAAATATTCTTGACCAAGATACAAGACTCTCCTGCTAAACACAGCTTCACTAAAACTCCTATTTCCTTTTCACGCATCAACATTTTGGGGGAGGGACTCAGCTCAAAGCCAGGCTGTCTCACAGCTAAGCACCCTCGGCAGCAGCTGGGAAAATGGGTCACTTACTGACAGTTGACTGACCCCGTTTGAGGCTGAATTGCAGGATGTGTCCCAACGTTTGGGGAATCGCAGGGTTTATTTGCTGTCGGGGAGGTGAGGGTTATCAGCACTGCTGGGAGTGGAAACGACCCAAACCTGCAGCCGGGCAGCTTTGCAAGCATAGGAAATGCTCCAGCAGCCCCAGCAGGTCTCTCCCCACTCCTTATGAGGCTACTGCAAGGCAGGTATAAAACCTTCTCAACTTACCACAAAGCAACCATGACCAAGCCCTCAGTCACAACACCCAGCTAGAAACATACAGACAGGGCCCAGGGTGCCATCCTTCCCACGGGACCAGCCAGAGAGGCTCCCCATGTCACTGCAGCCCTCTCCAGCCCTCAGCCACGACCACAGGACTCAATCACCAGTAAATTTAAAAACACAAGTTCTACAGGCTGGCTCCCAAGTACCAGTTGAACCACACATCCACTAGGTCCAGCTAGAGGCAAAAAATAAATAAAAATTAAAGAGAAACCTGTATATCTTCCTCTGGCCTTGCCTTCCCTCTCACTGTGAGAAGCCCTCCCCAGGTGAGGTGGTGGTATGCCCTTCATACGTACAGTGGGCAAAGGATCCCCAAAATGCAGCCAGCTGACTCTGTTTTCTATTATCTCTATACCCAATATCTTTACTATTGTCATCGTTTTCTAAGAACTGGGGACAAAAACATCTCTCCAGGAGGCTGATGGGTGCTTTGGCACACCTAGACAGTGCCAGGGCTCCATTCCAGCCACACAAGACATCAGCTGAGCAGAAATGTTTTTCCTACTAATTTCAGTGGACTTACAATCACATCGGACCACTTAATTCTAAACAGATAAATTCTTGTGCCCACAAGTGGCACTACATAGAGCATTAAATCTCTTTGCCATGAAAGGAAGTTTTAACATGAAAGCAAACAGCCCTTAAAAAAACCCAAGATGCAATTCAAACATCCAGAGATCATCGCTTAATGGCGGGTGCATAACCGATGTCACACATGTCCACACTGTGCTGCAGTCCATTATATTGGTTTATGTCCCCAGTGACTCACAACATCATTTCAATCCGATCAGCATGCCAGGAGCTGTTTTATGGGGGATGTCGGCAGTTTTCACCATCTTTCTTCCCTGTTTTCCCTTCTTCCCTTTCCCCACCCTCCCCCAAAGAGCCAACTTTCACACAAACCCCGTTTTTTCAGGTCATTTTGAAGATGACAGCGTTGTGCATTTTCCTTCTTCCAAATTCTGTGGAAGCCCTGCCTAAGAAAGTGATATATGGCCAGAAAGAGACCCTCACTCTCAAACCTAATTAGAAGCCTTCACTGTTCAGCAGGGTTTCAAGAGGACAGAAGCCCGAGGCAGCTGGATGGGAATACGAACCATACCATGCTCAAACAGCTTTCTCATATTCATTCAGTGACCAAGATCCATCTGTTTATCATCAGCTGCAATACAGTCTGAGACAAAGTACATTGTTAATAGGGTGTGTTTGAGAGAAAAGTCACAGGGAAGTGCCCTAAACTAAGTGATTTCTGAAAGTAATGGCTATAGAGTGTATACCACACAGTAGCGCTGCTCTAATGGATATTTTTCTTCAGTCACAGCCATTAACTATGTGTTTTTGCTGGCAAGGTTCAAAAACAAACCAGAAGGGGTGGCAAAGCACTCTCTCTAGTTAAGAGATACTAGTTCCTAACACAATATTTTAGGGTTTGTAAAATGTGATGCACAAAGATGGCTGCAAAATAACAGTCATATCTTAGAACAGAGAAAGCAGAAAAAGGATGAAGAGGATTTACCTAATTCAATTAAAGATGCCATCTTTCTTCTCTAGAAGTACAGAGATTTTGGCCACACACAAATATTTCAAACTCTCTTTCACTTTATTATTTTAGCAGGTAATAAAAGAACTAAGATGCATACACATGTACACCAAAATAAGTAGGTAAAAGCCTCATAAAAAACATATCCAGGCCTGTGCATGCTCAAGGATTTGAAAACTTGAGTTCTAATTTTGATTCCTTTTTCTTGTAAGGAACATAGGGTTTGCCATACATTATCAGAACAATAGTTCTTTTTGTCCATAAGCTTGTCTCTACCAGTAACCCAGGACAGTGTTTCAGAATACAGTAAATGTTCTTCAAGTAACAGTTTTGCAATAGCTTGCACCTATGATTACATATACGAATTCCAAAGCATTAATTAGCTTGAAGATCCTTCATCACCCTTACTCAAGTTCCTCTGGCTCTAAAATATCGAGTCATATTATTATATGACTATTACATGTTATTTGGTAGCTGGAGATTGTGCTTTTAGGCCACAACCCTGTTCTTACACAGCACTGTAAGAAAAGGAGGAAGAACCAGGACACCACACCACCGCACTTCACTAAGGCACTGTGAAAATGCAGCTGAACTGATTCCACTGAGGGATGCCCCACTCTGAGACAGCTTGGATATTAGGTTTATTGAGAGCTGCAGAATCTCTGCTGTTGAAAAACTAAACAAGAATGTCTCAGAAGTGGAACAGTTCCTACGTGAAGCAGTCAAAAGGTCAATGGCCACCTAAAATATTTTTGAAATTAGCAACAACATAAGAGGATGTTAAGGTTCTTCCTGTGGTCACCCACCTGCATATAGCTACTGTACTTCTATCGATTAAGTATGGTGGGTGCACAGTGCCACTTGGGACATGGGATGGAAAGCTGGACACCAGAGAAGCGGAAGCATGGTAACTGGGGGAAACTATGAAGCACACAAAACACAATCAAACCAGGAGGCTTTTCAGTCAGCTCCCCCCGAAGCCTCTGTAACTCAAAAATAGAAACATCTTGCAAGCAACATACCCTTTAGTTTAAAATCAAAGTTTATAGGGTGGATTTTTTTTTTTCCTGTTGTCCTTGTTTCAGCTTCCAGAAATTTAATGTTGGCATTCATTCATCATCTTGATTTCTTGCCCCTCCTATTGTAAATGCTATTCTACTACCTTTTACTAACTTAGGTACAGTTGCTGTTCTTAGCAGGCTCACAGAATGTTGTCTGGAGACAAAGAGACACTCCAGTAACTCAAGCATATTATTTCATCTGGTACCAGAGATTTTATATGTATACTTATTTCATAAAAGATAACTATAATAAAACCTAGCAGTTTGCTTTTCTGTACATCCATACAAACAAAAGACGGCTTTGTTTGCGAATAGAAGTTTGAATATCTGAGTGTGGAGTCAGGATGAAAATAAAAGTTCAGACTGGATCTTTTCCAACAGGACCTAAACCCGGAAGAATTACAGCAGTCTTGTGATACAGCAAGGAGTTATATAACACTTGTCATTGCCATGTAGTTATTTCTAAGGTTGACATCACAGTTTGCTCTATGGACCTGTTCGGTGGCAAGTTGATCTACTCAGGAGGTTCAAGCTGCTATCTATGACTGGAACAGATGACTCCAGCAAGAGAATCACTTTATTTCATAAATTCATGAAATTTAAAGCTAAATGGAACTATTGCATCACCTAGGATCCCATAGTCTGTACAAGAGGCCATTTAATCACAGAGAGCTCTCTGCTCATCCCAGCAGCTTGTGTTTGGTTTAGGCATCTCTTTCAAGTAGGCCTGCAGTCCTGACCTGAATAAATCAAGAGCTGGGGAATTTATCTTTTCTTGATAGTTTATTATAGTGGTTATTAATCCTCACTGCTAAAGATACATGCCTAATGCTCTGAGTTTTCCGGTTTCAAGTTCAGTCTTGTGACTTACCCTGCTAAATTACTGAGCCCTTTAGTACATATTTCCTCTCCACAAAGGCGCTTAAGCACTGTAATCAAGTCACTCCTCAACCTTTTATGTGATAAACTAAATAGATCGAATTCTTGATCTCTTTCTCTCCATGCAAAACTCAAGCCTTTAAACTAGCTCTCAAGCTTTTTGCACCCTTCAGTCTTTCAACATCCTCTTACAAATACAGGCACACAGAGAGTATGCTGTACTTCAGCACTGGTCTCACTGCTGTGTTGTTCATGCATCAAGGATTACATTAACACTCAAAATTCTTTCCCAAGTTTTTATGGGATACATGTCCCATTCAAAGTCAAAACCTCAACTTTTGGCTCATAGGTGAATAATCACAGAATGGTAGGGGTTGGAAGGGATCTCTGGAGATCATCTCGTCCAACCCCTCTGCTTGAGCAGGTACACCCAGAGCAGGGGGCACAGGACTGCATCCAGGTGGGTTGGAATATTTCCGGAGAAGGATACTCCATACCTTCTACGTGCATCCTTTACCAGTGCTCTGTCACCCTCTAAGTAAAGGAGATTTTTCTCATATTCAGGCGGAACTTCCTGTGTTCCAGTTTGTGCCCATTGACCCTTGACCTGTCATTGGGCACCACTGAAAAGAGTCTGGCCCCATCCTCTTGACACCCACCCTTCAGATATTTATAAGCATTGAGAAGATCCCCCCTCGGTCCTCTCTTCTCCAGCCTAAACAAACCCAGGTCTCGCAGCCTTTCCTCATAAGAGAGATGCTCCAGTCCCCTGATCAACTTCATAGCTCTCTGCCGGACTCTCTCCAGCAGTTCTATGTCTTTCTGGAACTGGGGAGCCCACAACTGGACACAGCACTCCAGATGTGGTCTCACTAGGGCAGAGTAGAGGGGGAGGTTAACCTCCTTTGACCTGCTGGCCACACTCCCTTGAATGCACCCCAGGATACTGTTGGCCGCCTTGGCCACAAGGGCACGGTGCTGGCTCATTTCACCCAACCCTCCAAGGTCCTTCTCAGCAGAGCCGCTTTCCAGCAGGTGAACCCCCAACCTGTACTGGTGCCTGGGTTGTTCCTCCCCAGGTTCAGGACCTCACACTTGCTTTTGCTGAATTTCACTAGGTTCCCCTCGGCCCAGCTCTCCATCCTGTCCAGGTCTTGCTGAATAGCAGCACAGCCTTCTGGTGTATCAGCCGCTCCTCCCTGCCTGGTGTCATCNAACAGGACTGGACCCAGCACAGACCCCTGGAGAACACCACTAGTTACGGGTCTCCAGCCAGACCCTGCTCTGTTGATCACAACCCTCTGAGCTCTGCCGTTCAGCCAGCTCTCAATCCACTCACTGTCCACTCATCTAACCCACACTTCCTAAACCTACCTATGAGGATGTTATGGGAGACAGTGTCAAAAGCCTTGCTGAAGTCGAGGTAAACAACATCCACTGCTCTCCCTTCATCTGCCCAGCCAGTCATGCCATCACAGAAGGCTACCAGGTTGGTCAAGCATGATCGCCCCTTGGTGAATCATGCAGACTACTTCTGATAACCTTCTTTTCCTCTACATGCCTGGAGATGACCTCCAGAACAAACTGTTCCATCACCTTTGTTTTGTTCCATCCTTTAGGACAACCTCCTATATTCCTCCCAAGTGGCCAGTCACTTTTTCCACACACTGTAAACCTCCTTCTTCCATTGGAGTTTTTCTAGAAGCTCTTTGCTCATCCATGCAGGTCTCCTGGCTCCTCTGCTTGACTACTTCTTCCTAAGGATGCACTGATCTAGAGTGTGAAGGATGTGATACTTGAATATTGACCAGCTCTCTTGGACACCCCTACCTTCTAGGGCCCTAACCCAGGGGATTCCTCCAAGCAGGTCTTTGAAGAGGCCAAAGTTAGCTCTCCTGAAGTCCAGGGCTGTAATCCCACTTGTCACCCTGCTTCTACCATGCAGAATCCTGAACTCCACCGCCTCATGGTCACTGCAGCCAAGGCTACCCCCAACCCTCACATCCTCAACCAGACCTTCTTCATTTGTTAGTAGAACGTCCAGCAGCACATCCCACCTCGTTGGCTCCTCCACCACCACTGTCAAAAAGTTATCCTTGATGCTCTGCAGGAACCTCCCGGATTGTGCTCACCTCGCTGGGTTGCTTTTCCAGCAAATATCAGGGTGGCTGAAGTTCCCCATGAGAACCAGGACCTGCGATTGTGAGGCTACTTCCAGCTGTCTGTAGAAGGCCTCGGCGACTTCCTCTTCCTGATCAGGTGGCCAGTAGCAAACACCCACAACAGCATCATCCATATTTGCCTGCCCCTTAATTTTTTACCCACAGGCTCTCGACTTGTTCTTCCTCTACCCCAGGCAGAGCTCGATACATTCCAGTTGGTCCCTTACATAAAGAGCAACTCTCCTACCTCACCTTGTTGGCCGGCCTTTCCTAAAAAGTATGTAGCCATCCATGACAGCATTCCCGTCATGCAAGCTATCCCACCATGTCTCTGTAATTGCAATCAGATCATGGCCCTGTGACTGCACATGGATCTCTAGTTCCTCCTGTTTATTCCCCATGCTGCGTGCAATTATTTCTCATTTGAGTACCACAGGGCACATTCTGTTAGCATGGGACCAACTTCTTAAGCTATCCATGTCGCTCTCCAGGACAGCACCCTCTTTTCTGTTGCTTTTCTTTCACTTTTACACCTTTCTCAAAGGCACTAAGAGAGGCCAAGACTTACACCACACAGGTTACATATAACCAGGGGAGAAAGCGTATGCTGCAGTGTGCACAGACATCAGTATCTGCACACCCAGTCCTACATTGTCCATGCTGTGGCTGCCTTCTGGCCAGCACAACCAAGTTTCTCACCTGCGCAAACCGAAGGACTGGTGAAGAAGTGCAGGAGGACATGGGAAAAGGAAGTAGGTGCCTAGCCACCACTTCAGCATGAGCCAAGGGCATGGCTGAAACACGTGTCTGAATCCAGCACCTCAGCAGCACTGCCGAGCTCCTGCTTTAATTGCAGCCCTTGAACAGAGGCACGCGTGGACACCAGATAATCATCTCTTCCCTGTTGTGGCAAGAGCTCTTACACAGCCTTGGGTAACCTGCGTGACTGCTGTCAGCCCTCTGCCTTTCTCAGCTGAAGGGCTCCAGCATAAGTAGAAATGGAAAAATGAATAAGAAGTATCCCTGCTCGTGCATGAGGGAGATGAGACTGACTCCTGACTGACTGACCATAGTCACGCTCGCCAGAGAGGCAGAAAAACCTCTTTTTCTGAAGAGGTAGAGAATAGGCTTAGCATGTCTCCACAATCATTAGTCCCTACCTATTATTCACAGTCCCTATCAAAAGCATGAGGTGAAGGAATAGAAAAATGCCACCTCCCTCCAACCAACACGTGCAAGCATGAATCTGGCCCCAGACTCAGCAGTCCCTTAGGTTTGTATATCTTGTTTTCTGATGTCCAAAGAATCTTCTTCACACCCCCTGTAACAGTACAATACTGTACAGATGTGGCATTGCCAAGAGAGGCGCTTGCTATGAGTTTTGCCATAGACAGAGAAAAATACAGCAAAATAGGCAGAGCAGCGTTGTGCTTCAGCAAGGCAACGTGCAAGGGGTGCTCACACTGTGCCTGATATTGCAGCAGGCCTCATTCATGAAAGGAGGCTCATTAGCTTAGTCAGGGCATGTCACAGGAGGAAGCAGAAGTGAAAGAAGACAGGGCACTGTCAGTAAGCGTTGGTATCCTTTTGTGCTGAGCAAGGTGTAGGGAAAGGGGAGAAGGAGGGAAGAAGTCACCTTGGACAGGGTTTGCACAACTAAGTTTTTGCCTCATACTTTCTTGGGCTGCATGTTCTGGCCCAAAATCCAAAGCAACAGTTCTAGCTAGCCAGAAACAAATCCCAACTGCAGAAAAGAAAAAAGAAAAAGAAAAAAAAAGAATTCCCTCAGTTTTGTGGAAGGTGTTTAGTTAGGACTTATTTTTAAGCAGACCACCCTCTACATCCCATTGCAACAGTCTTGACGCTTTTCCCTTCAGCTTCCCCTTGAATTGCCACTGAAACCACCATTAAATGGCAATGTACTTCAGATTAAAGGAAATAATCTCTGATTTACTTTGTATTGCAGATGACTTTGGGAGGAAAAGCACATTCTGACAGCTGTTTCCATTTCATTGTGTTTTTTTGTTTTTGAAAAAAGGGAGACCATTTGTTTTCAATTTGTCTATAAATAATAGAGGAAAACACAGTTGAGGGGCCCAGTGTGATTTTTATAGAAAGTTCATTTTTAGAAATCTGATAAGCTTATAGCCACATATGTTTGAAATCACAGTAATATAAAATACAGAAACTTAAAAAAAGCCCTACTTGTCAAGGAACTTAATATTTATTTTATCTAGCACTTAGCAGCATTTGTCAAATATTGTGTGTTGGGGGCAAATTTGGACCTAGATTCTGAACACATGAAGAAATATCTTGCAGATCTTCAACAAGGTACTGATCCAGAAGACACTTAACAACATTAGTAGCCCCTGCACAGTCAAAAGGCTTGCTTGCCTGGACAGAGTTCAGGCACGATGATATGCCAGGACAGACAGCTATTGCCTGCTAGCTTGAAAACCAAACGCAGACAGAATCCGCACTGCTAATCAGATATCTGCCACTGTCTGCTGCGACTTCAAGGACTGTTTCAGTTTCTCTGTCTGGAAAACGTAATTAGCAGATTAGGACTTAACCTTTATGAGGTCAAAACTCTTGGGTTTTTTTCCCTAGATCGAGAGTGACCTCACAAGCCAGCATGAGAATTAATTACCTTATGTTTATCCAAATGAGCCATGAAGGCAATGGACTACTCCTCAATTCTACTCAGATTGCTCTGGTACAGATGAGACCTAGCAGATTACCAGCACCACCAACGGCCACTGTTCCTCAGCCCCTCAGCTAGTGCTAGCAGCTAGCACAGAGGTAAATCCGTTTTCAGATGCATGAGGAAGCCTAACAAAGCCCTGGTGATAGCCAGAGCACAACAGCAAACCCCCCCTAACTAGTCCCCTTATTTCCTCAGAAAGGCTGTGTCAAAAAAAAAAAAAAAAAAAAAAAAAAAACACAACACACCACGAGGAAGGGAGTTATACCACTGCTGTACCAAGAGAAAATTCCCCAACCTGGAGTATTTTACCTGACCATTAAGGGAGACTTCTGATCTACAGTGCTGATCAATAGTACAGCAATCTAAGGAGGCTGGAGCAAAATGGGGAGGGGCACAGATATGTAGCTCAAATGTAATAGTATGCCTTAGAATATCAAGTTCTCTCTTCCCAGTCCTAGTACTATAAAGATTGTTTATGATCCTAGTTTGTCCTCTATTTTCCTTAAATACAATCACTTTGTGTCATGCCCATGCCATTTAACTGATACATTGTTAAGCTTTTCTTCTTAACGCAGTGTTAAAGAATACTTCTGATCTGACTTGAATTTTTATCCTGAGTAGTTGAAGCCATTGGAAATGGCATTCTTGGAGAAAGGCTGTTTTCAGCTTGCATCATAGCTTGTGAAAGCTTCAGGAAGCCATTAATAAACAGAAAGGTTTTATTACAGAGGCTCTGGCTGCTACTTGTAATGTTTCCACAGAATCAGAAATCCAGCCTGTTTGTGTCAGCACAGTACCTGGAAAAGATATAGCATGCAGCCTGGAGAGGCTCCTAAATCTTCACAGGAGAGGTTGCACTGCCTATAAAAGGAAGCAAGCCCTGTGTTACAGGAAAATTTAGAGTTACAGGAAGATTTGAGGACATGAGAACACTTCCCATCAGACCAGTTGGCTAAAGCCATCTGTCCAACATGGGAAATACTCATAAGAGCTCATAGGAATGACCAGACAGCAAAAAACAAGTTCACCATGGTGCTCAAGACAGTACAGCAATCATCTGTCCTGTCATCAGTGTCAAATTCCACTTGTAAGAGCAACATGGGGTACAGAATAGCCCAGAGGTGGTTATTAGGGAGCCTAAGGGGAAGAAAATAAGACAGCAGCCACTGCCACTACTGGGTACGTAGGGTAAGCCCCGCTTACATGCCTCTGAGAATTGCTTCCTCTTGTGTTTCTGCCTTAGTAACAAAAAGCCATAGAAAAGCCTGACAAACTAAGAAAGTGACATACAAAGATTCCAATTAACAAAAATATTTCCTAAACTTTTAATGAGCTTGCGACTGCCAAGTACACACAGTTGAGGTGTCTTCTCTCCCTATGGCCTGTCTAGTTGGCAGTACGGATTGCAGATTATATCACATCTAGACTTTCAGAGAGACAGAAGGGGAATTGCTGTGTCCACAGTCTTCTCAGACTTTCCTCCAGGTGCTCTGCTGGCAGCAGACTCTACCGCTCCCCAGAGAGGCAAGCAATGCTCTTTACTGTAAAAGTGTTAGTAGACAATAACTAGTCATTTCAAGAATATGTTCTGTTTTCAAATAAACACATGGAACAGGCTGCTTGACGAAACAAGACTTTTTTCACAAAGGAAACTCTGCACTGCTCTCAGTGGGCTTAATCTTGATTGTGCTTGCTTTGACATCAGCCAAAGTAACTTCACTGAAGCCCAAGGGGAGTATTTTAGCAAAGTGCAGTAGGGCAGGTGGTTGCCTAAAGACTTCGGCTTTAGCCCCCAGTGATTTAGAGGCACTAATTGAAAACAACCCCCCATAATCTCCGTAATATATTGATTCATGTTGCCCACAAACGCACCCTGGGAGGACATGACAGATTTGTTCCTGTCATCTTTTACCACTCCTTAATGAAAATATGTAACCAGCATCCCACCTGTCACATACTGAGTCACCTCCCAGTTAAATACATTTCTTATTTGTAGTTTTTCTTTTCAACAGATAAACATGTTTCATTTGTCAGTACAGCTCACTTCCTCCAGACAAAAAAAGAGCTGAAGGTTATATTCTAACAGAATGGTAATCACCCGCCAAAACACTTGCTATAAGACATGTGCTTGTACCGTACCCCTAGGAACAATAAAAGGCAGTGGGACCAATTTCAATCAGGTGTTGTGAGGAGCAGGTCCTCTTAGACTGAAGAGAAAAGGGAATAGTTCAGTTGGCCTGGTGACCAGTTTTTCACACAGAGTTAACATCCTCCTGTCACGCAGTAATTTAAGCGGGCTGGTTTTACACACTACAGTACAATTTAAACCATGGATGGAAAGCTGTTAATGAGTCACTGCACCTGGCTGCCGTGAGCCACAGGAACAGGTAAGCTCCCTGCAGACCTAAGCTGTTTGTAGCATCCCACAGGTACTAGGACCCCACCTTGGCCAGGAGGTCTAAACCAGGAGCAGAAGGGGGTTGCTGCAGAGTCCAAGCCTTATCCATGTGCAAGGCAAGTTACACCACACTGCCCGTGCCCACCTTGGTAAGACGCTGCCACTCACCTCCCCAAACCGTTCAAGCACCTCTTGTTGCTGCAAAGCACGAGTGACATGTAAAACATTTTGGCAACCTGCTCACAGGACCATGGAGGCTAACAACTCATGCTCTTGTGATGGGACTTCCCACAGGGTGTATTCATAATGGTTATAGGACACTCCACGAGTCGTAAATTCCCAACAGTATTACGCAAGCTACTAATGAATTTTATTTACTGAAGTTGGTTCCCCCCCCCAAGAATCTTCATACACCAAGCCTCCTCCACACGACAGGGTATTATTTTCAATTCATATGTGGGCGCAAAGTTTCAGGATTATAAATTTTATTTGCTAGAGCTCATAAAGCAATCTGGCAGCAGAATTAGGGGCAAGTTTTACATTCACACTGTCTTGGCTTTGTGCTTTAATCAAACTTTGTATAAGACCAAGGAGGCCCAGGAACTGGCCGTACTATCTCTGATGTCAGGAACTGTTTACAAAGGCACCGGTGGTTCTTGTTCTTGCCAGTACATCTCCAGTCTGACAAAATTATTTGACTGGGGGCTGGTTCAGAAAGGAGCCATAAACTGGTAATACCCACAGTACTACAGGAACCAAGAACTTAATCTCTGGTGGTTATTTCCCAAAGTAAATATTTAAATAAACTAACATCTAAAAAATAATAAAAAAGTAATTAGAGATAAGGTTATAAAAGTTATTCTCTCCTAGGTCGCAGGAAATTTTATTTCCAAATCCCCTCAACATACAGTGGATTAAAAAGTCACTATGATAGAAATAGACATTATAATCTCCGAGCAGGTTTCCTCTTAATACCAGAAAGCATTTCCTGTAATGGGAAATTGTCAGCAGACCCACGTAGTGGCAAAACAGGGTTGGTCTGTTTTAGCATTGTCTTGAACAGTTGGATATCCTGCCAATGTATTTGCACCTGCTTACAACATCCAGATTGACGTGCCACAATGGAAGACTCCAAGTCACTCATCATGAAAGGTGCATCTCTTATCCAATAATCCAGGAGGCATTATGAACACACACACAACATCTTTATTCTTGCTCTTCTTTCTTTCAAGACGAGCAAAAAAGTCTAATTTTTCTGCCCTAAAATTTCCTAATCACTATTCCTCTATTTCAAAAGTAAGCAGTCACCATTAATCTGTCTGTTGTGTCTTTCCTTTACGTTCTTTAAACCCTCCAAAAACAACATGCCGCGGAAAAAAAAATAATCCGTAACAAAGCATTTTATTCCCATAACCCGGGAGTAGAGATTGCAGTGAACCGCAGCCAGGCAGAGCATCAGCCCGGGGTCTGCAGGCTGCCAGCTCCGTCATCTGAGCTCGGGGAGGAAGAGGAGGAGCGGAGGCTGCAGCAGGTGTGGTGCTTCAATTCACAAGCGCAGTGACCCTCCGTCGGAGCATGGCAGGAATTTCAAATGGGATTAGCCACCCGGACAAGGGAAAGGTCATACTTGACATTTCCACTGGAAATTCTAATGCAAATAGACCTCTGATACTCGTGACATTTTTTCACACACATCTAACAGCCATACATATGTAAAAGGAAAATGATAAAATGTGATGACTAATTTATGTAAATCTCAAAGGCAGTAACACCAAGGGCTGACTACATAGAAGTCAGGCAAAGAAGCACAATATTATTGTATTCCTCTTACTTGCTACCATTTTAAATTAGTCTATTTTGATACATTTGTTATTTGTTTAGCTTTCAAAAAGCATTTAGTGCTGTGCAAGGAGTAGGCCACAGAGCCCGTGCTCGTACTAAGGAGCATAGTGATTTCTTGGCTTTATTTTGAATAGATTTGGTTATTGCAGTGGCGGTAGGAGGTGACAGAGGCAGAGGGTCAACCTAAGAGAGGAGCCTTATTTTGCCATCTAGGAAGCCAGTAAGTTTTATAGCCTACCTCAGGCTTGAATTCCTTTACACACTGTAAAATCCTGGCTGAACACCCAAGGAAAGCGTGAATTTTTAGAATTAGACCCCAGTGCAATTTAAGTAGGATACTTAGTACACGAAGATTACATGGAAAATAGTTCTGCTACAACAGTTTTTCTCACCTCAAGGAGCCTTAACAAGAGCACTAAGTGGTGCCTAGCTGCTTCCAAATATCGCAACATTGGCTCACAGTTACAGCTATTTCTGCAATATATCTTGATAAGCAAGTTTCCTGTCACAGTTGTCTTCTGCAGTCATCAAATTAGACAGAACGTAAGTGCCCTGGTTAACTATGTAAAGCAAAAAGAAATCAAAGAAAGGTATTAGGCTGAATAACAGTGGAGGGAACTGATATTTTGGTTGTCATACTTTTGTTGTTGTTTTACAAAGCAGACTAAACTGCGCAGCAAACCATTAGGAAAGCACTGCAGTATCTGCAAGAGTCTCCCAATACAGGCAGGAAAATAAGTCAAAGCTAAATATAAACTAAGTAGAGAAGACCCAACACTGTCAGAGGTCTTATTCAAAGTTCTACTTTTAACGCAGCTAAGAGCAGATTTTACCCTGCTTACTGTCGTCACCTGTTGTGTTTTCATACATTTATTCCTGCACTTTAACATTGTTCCACAGGGCAGCGCCTCGTTTTCCCCAGCTGGGGGTGGGGAAAACATTAAACTCCTTAAAGCTTGTTTATTTTTCTTAAGGCTAATTACCTGCCCGCAATGGCTTAATTTTGTTTATTACAAGTTTTAAAACGACAAGTTCATCTGAAACCGGAAAACAGTGATACTTTAGCAACAATAAAAGGCCACAATCCTGCAAGCACTTATGCATATGCTTCACGTTTTGCATGTAAATAGTCCTATTGACTAAATCCCAGTTCTTTGGAAGGGAAGAAAAGCCTGAAAGAAAATCATTGTTTTCCCAGGCAAACAGTGCTGGAGAAGAAAGGAGCAAGTTAGGAATATAGAAAATTAACTCATTTCCCCTCTCCCACCACACGCAGGCATAGCCTGACACTCGTGAAATTACTTCAGGTATCTAAAGTTTCTTCTGTATGCAACCCAGTTTCTCAATGTCTTAACGCTTTATTTATTTTGCAAGGCTATTTAGGCAGACCTAACATGGCAAAAACCTTTAGAAGATTATTCAAGACAAAACATTGTGAGCAAGCAAAGACCAGCTCTGATATTCAGCCACCCTGAAGTATTTTAAAAGGGGGGG
>WEKW01026422.1:155570-179131 GCA_013389905.1 Sula dactylatra
GGGGGGGGCGGGGGGCATGTTACTACTGTTATTGTTTTTTATTTTGGGTTTGGTGTGGGGTTTTTTGTTGGGTTTTGATTTTACCAGACTGATAGCAGTCTTGAACACATATTGAAAACCTAATTAAAAAAACCTAACCCAACTCTCTTGATTATAAAGCTTTTGGATCACTGAATAACCTACAGGATAACAGCTTCTCTCCTGCTATTTCTAAGTCAGTCCAGACCAAGCTGGAGGGGAAAGGCGAGTTCAGGGTTTGTTTGATTTGGTTTTAGGCTAAAGCTCAAGGGTAGTTTATCAGTTTACTTAGGAAAGAGATTCCCACCCCCACCCCCCCACACACACACCCATATAGATGCAGCAGTACATTTTATGTTTAATAGAAAATAACATGAGTATATAATCAATACGCCAAGTGAGGTATAATGAACAAGCAGTTCTAAGTTTTAGGTTTTAAAATTTCTCTAGAAACCCCTCTTTTTTTCCTTACTACATTTTACAGTATTTCCTTAACCTTCCTTAAACGCTGTCTCTTTTCTCTCTACAGGTAACTGGAAAACCTTCTACATCTAAAGCCATCAAAGCTGCTTTTTGGAAAAGAAGGGGCATCGGCCATTCCCAGGGCCTGAGAGCATCTCCCCAGAAATAACTTTTCTGGCCGCCCTGTCGGTGAAACACAGCAATTCAAAGCTCACCACCAGCTGGAGGGTTTGGGCCTCCTGGTTTTGGGGCAGGTTTTAGCTCACCTGCCTGTACAACCAGGCATGAAAACCCTGTGGAGGCGAAACAAGGAGTAGTTTTGCTCCTCACCGTCAATGAGTAGCTAACGGCTTGGAAAGGAGTATGCAGCAGTTTGCATCAGTGCACAAGATGAATATAGAAACCAAACCAAAACACAATTTGTTTTGCAGTTTATTAAAGGAAATGTTTTCATATAATTAATCATGGTCCGTGAGGCTGCTTTATACAACGCCGTTCCTCCCTACCCCCAGCCATCCCACATGGGGCCTTAACCGGACTAAAATTTTGCAAAGCCTTGCATTGTTCTCCCTGACACCGGATCAGCGAACACAAAAAAGCAACTGCCAGCTCAAAAGCAATCCGGTGATAGAGCCTGGTGCTATCTAATCAAGGGCAAAAGGTCACTTCCGAACAACTGGGCAATAAAAGATTATTTCCAGCCACAGAACAGAAAGGCCCAGTGGTGGATGCCTGAAAGAGGGGGGTGGAAGGAGGGCAAAAGGGCTCCCGTCTGTGGGAGGAAGTGCATTGAATAAAGCCAGCAGACGGGAACCATCTGGCTTTGTGCGTGGTCTGTTCTTCAGAAGAGAGAGAAAGCCCCCTCAGCAGGGCCAGTGACTCTGTGCAATGATTCAAACTTCCCCCCCACACACCCCCAGTTTAAAAGTGGCTTTCCCAAGCACCAAGAAATTAGAAAAGGGAACTTTTCCAACAGGCAGAGGTGTCTTACCAAGTGCTAGCTGCAAGACAGAGCTTACATTTTAATTTTGGTCATGATAGATGGCTCTTATCAGGGAGCAAGGCCTGTGGATAACCAGATGGGGCTTTTTTGTTTGTTTTGTTTTTAAAGATGGCTCCAGAAGAAACCTCCCAGGGACCGAGCACACTCAAATTCCCAACGCACCCAGTACGCTGAGTTTGGTCACATTTTTAAACTGCAAACAGCATTTTCAGCCGTATCACATTTATTATGTATACTTCATGCATTTCCCCCCTTCCTCTCGCTCTCCACTTGTTATATGGCCTCATTTGAATGAAAGCAAGAAAATAAAAGGGCCAGATTACATTCAGTCCAGTTGCCATGGCCTGTGGGAGGGCAGAATTGCAAACACTTCAGTACAAATGGTACAAACCCTCCTCCCTCCCTTCACCCCTACAGTTGTCCTACATGTCCTCACTTTCCCTCGCTACGTGGTTCACACCGGAGGCCCTTGGCACTCGGCGCGAGGAGCTGAATCTATTCAAGCTCCCAGACACCTCCTCTGTTCACTAGTGAATTAACTTTAAGCATGCAAATCACACTAATCCAGAATTCACAGGAGAGGAAGTCAGGAGGGTTCCCAGTGCTCTGGGAAATATTTTTCCTTTCGGGAAGGGAAGGGGAGGGAGGGGGTCATTGCACTCTTCTTTACAGCTCGCTGCAGGTCACTCTGGCTCATCTCAAAGAAGTTTAGTTCAGAGGCTCAGCTTGACATTCATTGGTTTCTAAATCTGAACCTCTTGAGCAATTGTCCCAGCAAGCCCAAGGATTGGGGCCTGAGCAAATAGCCACGGACTAATCCTGCTGTAGTAGGGGGGAAACGAAGCAGTTAAATGTCCAGTTTATCAACAGAAAACAACAACTGAGCCTTTGTCCTAACAGGGTGCATTAGGAAACCGTTTGGCAGGGCTCATCTGCATGAGAAACCAAGGCAGCTGGGAAACACCGACATACATTTTAGAGAGGTCCATGAAGACATCGGATGAGAGAAATATCCCTTACATCGATTTTCTGTAAGGTCACCTTCAAAAAGGAAGAAAAATTCAAGAATTCTGAGTAAGTCTCACACAGCTTGACACTTGACAGACTGTGTTTTAAGAAAAAAGAACCCAAACGAACACCAAAAAGCCCACAAAGCAAGAGTTAAAACTGAGAAACATGACACAGCAGGTCCTCTGCCATAGCCTACTTGCTACAGGACAGAAAAAAAAACCAACTACCAACAGCAGTTTGACCAAATGGTCAACCAAGGACTGCAACAGCTGCACTATTTATTCTCTACAGCTCTAAGGCTAAGGCACCGTGCAAAGATACCAGAGTTTCTGCTATAATCTCAACAAAAGACTAGACATCAAACAGATATGGAAATGTGGAATGTAATTTGGAGACACAAAGCCAACAAAGGAAAACCATGGAGTTGAAATGGACTGCTATAAAGTGGGTAAGAAAAAACACCAAACCTGCCCCTCACATTTTTTTTGCCACTCAGTACTGATCAATTCTCAGTTTTTACCCAACTAAGGGGTTCTAATCAGTTACAGAGATTTTCGTCTAAGGATTTTTAGACACCTAGAAGGTGCTGGAAAACACAGGCGAAGGACTTACCCACCATGTTCCCTATTTCCTCGAGAGTTGAGCAAAAAGCCCTGTCCTGTTGCTCAGAGCGAGGTATATAACCCATATAGCATACATGGAAACTGCATTCCACTTGCTCTGCAAACCCAGTGGGAAAACAACCTGAAGGTGGAAAAAACCTCCCAAATTTAAAGCAGGTGAGCCTCAGATTAAGACTGCTGCTGCTTTAACAGCCACTTTCAACACTTAAGAAAGTGAAACCACTTATTGGCACAAAGTAGTTCTGTGCAAGGAGGAGATATCGAAGAACATGTATCCCCAAAGCAGCCCATCTAGTCAAGGCTAGGTGATGAGGTTATCATCAGGAAGATCAGAGCCCCAAACTCCTAGGTTGCAGCTTACAACAGGAACTTACACAGAGCTTTTGAAGAGAAGCAAATCCACACTTTTCCTGGAGTGCCCAAAAAGGAAAATCCACCCAAAGGGATGCTTCCATGGCCCAGCAGTACAATATTCATACTCCGGTCACAACAGAGACAAACGTCTTCACTGCAGGGGAGGCAGTTTCTACTCACATGTATCATGACTAAAAAGCCAGAGACCCACAGTTATTTCAGAGCTACACCAGCATTCTTTGAGGTCAGAGCATGGCCCACGAGCCCTACGTTAAGCGGCCACCCTGGTTTCCACTTCACTTAGTGTTAATTACAAGCCTCTTCCCTGGGTAGCTTGGCAGCTTTGTGGTTGAAGGGGGAAAGGAAAAAAAAAAAAAAAACCAACTCATCCTATTAAGCGTAGCCCAGCATCCAAAGGACTCTGAAAGATAGGAAACCCGTCTCAGCATGAACAAACAGCAGAGTTGCACTTGAAAATACAGGTTTTAATTGCAAGTGGCATTTCCAAGCTACCCCGCTCCTGGGGCCACCTCAATATGGGCAAGGCATGCTTTCAGACAGTTAATACCCTCAAACAAACAGCTTCCCATTCCCAGCCACACGCAGGGCTTGCAAGGTTTTAAACATGCACCATTTGTATCACAAAAGCCACTCAAAGGCCCTGTCCCAGACAAGGCTCATCTCTAGTTAGGCACCCAACAAAGAATAAGTGCACCTTCATTTGGTAAGTACCTCGATTGGGCCTCTCTAGTAGACTCCAAATGAGCATTTTGCAAAGACCAGATACTGTAATTCACATGCCAAAAACCTGTAGCTTGATCACAGGCCAGTTTTATTACCAACACACTTTCCAAAGTGCACATTACAGCACCCAATACCCTAGCACAGACTCACCAAAACCATGCCACATACTCCAGCGCTGGTCCAGCTAAAAAGGCAGCAGGACTCCAGAAGGCACACAGGAGCGTAGCACACCTCTCCTGCAGAAACCCCCCTAGGTTTAAGGTTGCAGGTGTTATAGCAAGCCTGAAGAAGATCAAAACAGACTATGAGCTGGAGCAAAAAAACCAAGACTGCTTAATACTCCTACATATAAGCAAAGACTCTTATCCCCAGTGTTCCCTCAGCTGTGGTAAATGTGCACCTACTAATTTTGTGGAGTTAACACAGCTGCTCTTGAGGGGCAGAAACGAGTCTGCCACAGGGGCCTCTGATTGCTCAGAGCTTTCAGGGCAGAATTTTTTCATTTTACCCTAATTTACAGATTCTGGAGCATTAGTCTACCATGTTCTCAGTATCCTAACTTGCTTAGCCAACAACCCACATGTGCACTGCTCTGTCTTGATGATTTGGGATCCTTTAGGTTTGTACCCCGAGGGAAATATATTCCAGTAATCTACTGTGCAGATTAGGCATGCAATCACTATTTCTTACATCCAGTTGTAAATCATATGGTTTCCTAGCTAGGTCTAGATAAGAATATAACCCCTAGGCTATGCACCAGCTGACAATATCAAGTCCTTTTGTTAAGGAAATGATTGCAGATGACTAAGTGCTTTCACCTGTTTCCCTTTGCCAGGTAGCATATCCTCTGTATGCCTGGACTGAGCTGAAGCTACTAGAGACAAGCAGCAGAAATAGTTTCTCCCTTAGAAACTTGAAGCTGAGGCTTTTTAGACACGAAATGCCTTCAGGAGTCTGGCTAATGGTCACAGCTCTCCATTATCCAGGGGTACTAGAGCAGATACACTCAGGTAGGGCCAGGGAGCATGAATACCTCTTCCACAAGGGATGGGATGAGGAGAAGACAGGACTAGAAGTACAGCCAGCCAGCCAGCCAGGAAGGATCAGGAACTAGTGGCAAGGACGACGCCCCGGGGGCATCAAGGAAAGACCAAGGCAGGTAAGAAGAAGAAAGATTCAGATGGATGTCTGCAACCAGCAGGCCAGGTGAGCAGCTGGGGAACGGGTGGCATCGTGCCATGTACTCAAGCAGTACTAGCGGGGTTTGCAGAGCAGTCCTGCCAGGCAGCAGTGAGACCCGCTGCCATGCAATGGCCCCACCGGCCTGAGCAGGGAAACCACGTGGCTGTCACAAAGAGAGCAAATGCTGCCAAGTCAGCTGGTCGGCAAGGCGCTGCCAATACTGGAGCCAGTCCTGCCTGCTGGTCCTTCCAAGACGATTGCAGATCTGGGGATCTAGACTCTGACAGAAAACAAGCCCTAAGACTATCTATCCTTGAGGAAGAGCTCAAGGACAGGACAAAGACAGCAACTAGAGATCGCTCCACTGGCATGGGAGAATTGCCATGGTCCCATAGCTCCAGCAGTGCCACCCTGGCTTGATTTTAATTGCCAGAGAGTCCTTGTGATCTTAACCTGTCCTGTAGAGATCAGCTGCAAAAAGGGGGCTTTGCCTAATACCTCTTCTCCAGCTGTTGAAGCCAAGGCTCCAGAGCTGTGTTAGTGGCCCTCCCCTACCTCCAACCTGGCCTTACAGATCATCCCCCGAGTTTGCAGTGCAGGAGGGCAAAAGAGACAGAGCCACCTCCACCCAAAAAGTTCCCTTTATAACCATATCCTGGTGAGATCTGGCTCTTGTGGCCTTCACTTGGGGAAGTGCTTAATTCCAGCATTCAGCTTCCAGCCCTTTTCATGCCCCATGGCAGTCCTGTTGGGGAGAGACAGTTTTAAAAGTAAGGTGATTTCTGAAGAAGAATGTATATACTATGTTGCACAAAATCCTCAGCCTTGCTCTGTGGAGTACAGTATGGTGAGATGGTGTGCAAAAGTGGGGAGGATGGGGAAGTAAACCCAAATGTTACCCACTTACCCAAAAATGCCAGGAAGAGTGATATCTCTAAATACCTATATCTCTAATCTCAAGTGCCTTCCAAAAACTTAAATGAGGATATATAGGCCTTCGAAACAGTCACCTTTGAGACCATAATTTCTGCACCTAATGGTTCCCTTTGCACGCTCCCTTCTTACTAATGCCTCCAGAAAGCAGAATGAAAACTAGATTGTACAACTAAGGTACACAAGTAATAATTTTGCAGTGTGTTGTTGAAATACAGTACTGACACAGGGCAGTAACATCTCATAAAATACCCATTATGGCCAGAATTACCTGTACTGTGTGGAAACAGAGGCAGGAAGATGGGATGTTTTGCTTGTTGTCCCCGAACAAGGTTGAGATTTGAAGGCAGATCTTCCTGGCTTAGTCTTTTCATTCACACTGCTTCCTATGTACATAAAATATAAGATCACAGTTTATCAGGACAGCAGTTTTTTTCCCAAGAAATGAAGCCTATGAAACAGGTTCTACCACTGCTTATTGTCAGACTGAGGGGCGAGAGTTGTCTCTACAGAAGGAAGACCTGGGGTCTGAGGGTCTGCTGACCTCCCTTCAGACTTGCATCTCAGCCAAGGCTCAAGCTGGCTTGGGGAACTTAAAAAAAAAAAACCAAAACTGCCCTTCTGACTCTGGTGTAATTTCTCACAACCTTGTCCAACTCATCCATCGTGTTGTTGCTTTCGTTGCTCACACTTCTTCTGTCTTTAGCCCCTACTACGCATTGACTGGGTTCACCTCTGTGGGATGCTTACCACCATAGCTGCAGGCTCCCTCCAGTATGCTGCAGGCACGAAACCATAAACTCCGATGTCCTGTCTCGTAACCCGGCAAAAAGCACCTTGTTTAAAACAGAGAGATCAGATGAGATCATTAGAGGTTTTAAGTATTCCCTTTTTTTGGCATACCACCTACTTAACTAGGAGGTATTGCGAGAGGATATTGTAAAGGTTACATAAAATCAAAACAAAGTTGTCAGGCATTCCTCTGCCCATCATTTGTTTCGCCAAATTTACGTCCTCTCAAAAAACATAATGGAGGCATCGTTTTCTGCAGCAGTACACGTGCAAGCAGGGCTGACAAACATAACAGTCTGCCGAAATGCGCTGGGGAGATTTTAGATGTAAGAGAGGAAAAACTTTGGTTTATGCTGAGTACATATGCAAATATCCCCACATATCAGCTCGTGCCCACAGAATGCAAAAGCAGCAGGAGGAAAGGGTAATCTATCACACAGCTTGTGTCACAGGAGGTGTTTTTATCATTTATTGTATTTTACATAAACACTCCAGAAGAGACAGAAAGACCCTTTGCCAACACGTCTCAGTGAAAGTCAGAAAGCAAGCCAGAGGAAGAGGTGAAAAAGAAAAAAAGGTAAGAAAAAAAGGCTTCACTGAGTTTAAGTGACGGCGGGTGGGATTCACCTCACTTAAATTCAGCCACCTGGGCATCTAGTTTTATCTGTTCAGCTAGGATTCCTCAACAGCCATCA
The DNA here is from genome assembly GCA_013389905.1 of Sula dactylatra. Classification (NCBI taxonomy): domain Eukaryota; kingdom Metazoa; phylum Chordata; class Aves; order Suliformes; family Sulidae; genus Sula; species Sula dactylatra. The sequence continues at coordinate 163,388 of WEKW01026422.1, forward strand.
GAGAGAGGTACCTCCACTGAAAGCTTCACCCCACCAACTTTAGGCTGAGCTGAATCACGCTCCAGTCCTACCTTTCTCATCCTTTGGATTGCAAAGGAAGCCCAGGCAGCCAGCCTGGCTGGCAGCTGTCAAAAAGCTGAGTGTCTAATAGCAGAGCTGAATCTCAGCCTATACAGCAAGGCTTTCAGATGGCAATGGCTCAGTGAAGAATGTTAGAATGTTAATTTCTAACAGAAACTAACTCCGTCCCATCAAGGTTTTTATTTTGGCCACCTCTGCAAGCCTGCCATGCAGTTTATACCGGTGATTTATTTATAGATAAATTCAATTCTGAAAGAGTCAGGGATGCAGTCTAGCAACATCAACCTAATTACCGAAACAGATTATTGGGCCACAGCACCCTCCAGGTCAGACAAGAGGTTTATTTGGCAGAGACAGTCCCTGGCAGCGGCAATGCTTGTGGCAGGAGGTGCTGCATAGAGAGAACACTCGAGCCTGGCTCAGTTGTGTTGGTTTGACTTTTCTTTTGATTGAAACGTAAGCTTAGGCTCTCCTCTTGCTCTACAATATCCTTATTAAGCTGGGCAGCAAGAACAGAAGAGCTAGTCCAGTTGAGAGGCACCAGTTTGGCTCCTGTACTCTTACCTGTATGTGCTAACTAAGAAGTGATAGTCGCAGTAAAACAGCAAATAATTATTAAATAAGGGGAAAGCATGTATTTTATCTCAGCAATTCAGAGTCGACTACTGTGCTGAGAAGCACTGATCAGCAGTATCGTCCCCTGCCAGGGAAAGGTAGGGGAGTTGTTTGACAGAAAATGAGTCTATTTATAATGCGAAAAAATGCCCGTTACCCCTGTAATAGAGGTTAAAATGCAGTGAATGCCTATGGTGTTGAGTTCCAGGTGGACAAGGATTGAAAAAAAAGGGTTATAATTACATTGTCTTGATATAAAGAAATGGTCTTTTTTGAACACACATACAACATAAAATCACTTTTCTTCCCATTGGTGTAATTAGTTTCAATGAGCCTTCAAAAGCAAATTTTAGGAGTATTAAGGTTTACAAAATGTCAAGTGCAAAGCAAGTAGATAGACAAAAAAAATTGCATCTAAGCGCTGCTCTTCATTCGCACCCCTGCAATCGTTTCGTTCCCAGCTCCTCTCTCACTGGTGTGGCCCTTATGCATCCAAGGCAATGCTTTACCTTGACCATTCCAAGTTACCAATTAAAGGCAAAATGGACTTACAAGGTCACTATTTTTAAAGCCGGTAGTTAGTTTCTGAAATCCATACACAGGAACCGAGTTAACTTGATTTTCAGAAATTTTGAGATTGTATCATCCAGAGAACAAGGTCAAATTTTAGGTAGCCCTTACATGGACTGGTGAGCTTCGCTCCAGGCTCCCATCCCACAGGATCCATTCGGCTAAATTTGCAACTAAATCCAGTGCACTTGTTTCTCTGTTCTACGTGGAGCTGTTGAACCTGCAAAGAGCATTTTTGTTCCCTCAGGTGTACAAACACGGGCTGGTTCATGTAACCTCCACATACACACACTTCCACAGCAACGGAATGTAAATTAGGAACTCCTGGATTCTTTGGTATAAATTCAGTTTGAAAGAGGAAGAAAATAAACAGGAGATGGGCACCCTCCTGCTGTGGCTGGTATTTCCCTTACCTGTACCAGTGAGGCAACCCTTGCCACGTTTACTGGGCTGTGCTAAAGGTTCGCGTTGCTGACTTTTAGATTTGAACCTTACAGGAGAATCTCTCAGCTCTCGGAGGTAGAGATCAGATACATCAGGATTTCTACAAGGTTTAGCAATGGGTGCTTAGTTACCTTTTAAAGAAAGCGACCTGCAACATCTAGGGCACGCTTGGACATCTGAGGGAGGCATGTGGCTTTCCAAGGGCAAGTGGAAGCACTGTTGCGGAGTTGCAGGTGGGAAAGGTGACGGGCACATACCTGGAAGGACTCTAACAGTGCAGGGACCTCAGAGGTGCGGCAGCTTGATCTCTGCAGCTGCACGCTGCTCACCGAGGGCTAATTCCACTTCCCCTCCAGAGAACAGAGTCTAATAAACCTGAAAACTAAGCGCAGGCACACAGGAGGTGCTTACACTGCTAGAGAATGAAGTAGAGAATGGGGGGCTGGATTTTAAGTGGACTGTTGTTGTCCAAAGCAGCTTGCATTTACAAATACAACAATGTTGTAAATGTAAGTCACATGTAAATACATCTAGTGCTACAGCAGCTCACATCTCCCTAACACAAGGGTACAAGATTTAGGAGCAGTAGTAGCAAAAGTCAGAATTATTGAACCTCTGCTAAAATGTATTGTGGTTTTCCGAAGAAAGGAAAATTTTTTCTTGTATACCTCCTGTGCCTTCCTAAATTATCTGCAAGGAACTGGAGAAAGGAGGAAATAATCACAAACCCATAACAAAACTACCAGTGAGACAATTTTACAGCTTGGCTTTAAGCCTCTGCTCAGAATCTCCTCTTTTTCAGAGCTCCTGATGAGGTTTGGCAACAGAGGGCATGGCCATCCATTCACCTGCTCCCGCTCTGGAGAGGACGTGCATCCAAAGTGTTGCAACTCTGCCATCCTTTTCTCCTTCTGGCATAGTTTCTATCGCAAGATTTACAGCCTAAAAGATATCGCTGAAGTTGTAGAGGTAAGAAGGGCAGCTACGACAGGAAGGAGGAGAAACAGAAGTAGGTTATTGAGTCAGACGGTTTTTTCCAAGTCTTGCAGATGGTGAGAACAAGAAGCAAAAGTCATGTTCACAGTTAAAGCTAATGAAATTCTACAAGCCTCATGGGAAACTCAGAAACACAGGCATAAAGTGCAGAATTGCTTCTTGTTTTCATTTCTTTTTTAATACTTTGCTTACTTGTTCAAATGCATGTGGATAGAGTGCACGGACAGAATTTCCTCAGGTGCTGCTAGACATCCATTTTTTTGGCTTGTAGCCCTATATCCATGTCAGCAGTCTCAGTAACCACCTACAAAGCTGCGTCTTCAGGCAGGGAAGTAAGGAAGGAGAGTAGATGACTGTCTCAGAGCCTGCGAGCATATTTAAAACGGGGCGGGGGGCCCTAAAGAGCATGTGCTGCCTCCAGGTACGGCACTGTATGACGTTTCCCCTGCCACCAGAGTCAAGCACAAGAAGTCTCTTGCTCTCCTTTCGCCTGGGTACCCAGTTGCACCAGCATTACCACGGGAGGCAGCAACTTCTCAGGCCAGCAGTCCCACCACCAAACTGGGTCCCTCACTGAGGAAGAGACAAACAAAACAACAAGCTGCCTTGGGAGGCCAAACGTAGAAGAGACACCGAGCGCATGTGTGGTTTGTGAACAGTTTCACCCAAGGCAAAAATTGCAGTAGTGCTGCTTGTATTAGTCAGGATTTACTGGAGCAGGTTTTAACAGAGCGGGCTTTTCCATCTCTCCTCCAGCTTTTGTGCGCACAAGGTTGGCAGATACAGAATGCAAGTGGGCATTTACATTATGTGTGTGCACGAATCTCCCGCGTGCTCAGGAAGTTTCCGCATACACAGCAAGGCTGAATAAATAGTTAGCTCTACGTGCCCGAAGAGAAATTTCTGCAATCAGCATGTTCAAAGGTCCATTTTTATTTTTCCTTTTTTTTTTTTTTTTTTTTTTTTTTCCAAAACTTGCCAGCATACTACCTCACAACCTACAATGTCCAGCCAGGACATTTGCTTCTGAGGGCAGGTGAGTCTTGTTCCGATGTTTGTCTCTTCTCTGCTACCTGTAAGGAGCCTGAGCATCCCAATTTGGACATTTTCTGTCTGCCCCAACCCGTTTTTAGATAAATATTTATAATTCCGCAAGAGCATCTTTTTTGCATCTTCTTCCTAGGTGTCCACAGCTCTCCCTTAACAAGATAAGGTTAAACAACAGACACTTATATCTTTATGTGGTAAAACAAGCTTCTGTATTTAAGATAAACTTTACAGGGCGGTGGTTTCCTAGAATTGAATACACACAAGAAAACATTTAACTATCCTACATAAACGTCAACAAGGTATGAGCAGTGTGCACCTAATAAAGGAGATAGAGGATACAATAAAAAGGGGCCCTAAATCAAAGAGCAGGTTCACAACAGTAAACACTCACATACTGGGCTGATGGAGATGGGGAGCTTGTCCGGACTTCAGCATTGCTAGCAACCCAACAGCTCTCCTGTTCTGCTTTTTTGTTTATTGACCCAGTACCGTCATTTGCTAAGGTTCTGTCTGGAACTGCAACCACAAGACTGCTTGTGCAGTATCTATATTGGGACCTCGGTGTGTACTTCTACTTTTATCAGCTCTTCTTTTTTTTTTTTTTTTAAAAAAAAAAAAAAAAAAGGAAAAAACCGCAGAGCAAACATTATCTATTGTTAATTACCTGTAAAGTAGGGCTTTTGCCACTTCCCCAGTTTCTAAGAGCTCTGAAGTGAAACCTGAAAGAAGCCACCCATTGTTTTCAATTGTGCAAGAGCCAGGAGCAAATAGGGCTCAAATTGCAGCTCTGAAAGGCAACAGGAAATTGGCAGCCCCGTAATCTGCTCCCAACTATTCAGAGTAACAAAGGCTACATTCCTCCTCAAGTAGTCACCATTAGAAACCCAAGGCTGATCTATTTAGTAAGGCCCACAGAATAAATCTGTGGAAATAAAGAGTTTTAATTAGAAGGCCATAGGATATGGCTCTATGGTTTCTAGCCCCGCAAGTAACATGTATTATTTAGGCTCCTACCTAGTTTCCCACATACCCAAACGCTGACACGCGGAGATCAGGATCACTGCCATTTTCAAATATTATTAAACTCCCCCCCCCCCCCNCCCCCAGAAAAAAACAAAACAAAGCAAAACAAATTAATAAATGTGGAACTGTTCATTACAGGTGGATCATACCGTACACTCTGCTGTATGGAGAACATTCTAACTTGGGCCCTGTGTTAAGTTTATATATATATTTTTCCCCCCCTAAGAGTATTAACATCGCTTCCAAACCATCAATGCCTGCATGCACGGACAATCTATGGGATGCTACAACAGACAACTTCAAGATATTCTCCAGAAAGTGTTACAGTTTCAGGCACGAAGAGGTTTTTCCCATCCCTTCATCTCTCTGCACGGACTTAGGAAGTAAAACACCACACTGCTGGCCAAAGACTTCTGGTTGTGCTAGTGCCTCACGGCGTGACTCCACGCAGCCCTCCGGCCTCAGTTTTCCCAGCAGCAAAAGGGAAATATTTTCCTCAGAGCTGTTTTATCAGGCATAGTTGATTTAAAAGAATTTAAGCCCAAGTGCAAAATGCTTTGAGCCAATTGTTAGGGAGATATTGCAATTTTTGCCACCTGAACAGGTAAAGTTATCCCAAACCCAAAGTGTGTTAGACGACAGCAGGAACAGCAAATCAGATGAACATTTACAGGGGATGTTATCTGCACCTGGCAGCAGTGACGGATGACTCCGGAACTACCACGGCAAGTGCTCCTGCTCCAGTACACAGCAAGAGATGGAACGGGGTGGGGAACACGCACACAGGCTCTAAAGCTCAAGGTTTGAAAGCCCATACAAAAATCTCTATGCAGACTCCAGAAGAGCTTCTTGTAAGTCCACCACTTGCTCCCAGAGAGACCCTTTGACTATTTAATGCAGCAGAATTGATGCATTTTTCAACTGTAACAGTATTTCCTCACACAGTCTTGCAGATCAGTAAACTCAAGAGCAGACACCAGGTACTGCCAAACTTTGGTGAAGTTCATACCTAGATCTGAACTTTGGACCAAAACAAAATCGTGAGATCCAACAATATTGTATTTCCCACCCTGACTAACCAGGCTCATCCTCGCCATGATTCAGAAGAGATACAGAACACGTAGAAATGTATTACATCGGCAAGTGCCTTGGTAGTAGCACAGATGGGTCACGTAATCGTAGCATGTTTCATCCTATGTAGAAAAAATGAACAAGTGTACAATTACCCTCTAAAAAGAAGGGGTCGGATAAATGAGACTTGATTTTGATAAGAAATAAATGTTGCTGAAAATGGATTTTGAGCAGGGGCAGCTAGGAGACCACAATATCAAACAGAAGGAACCGTGCAATATCCCAGTATCCAGGTTAGGGAAAAGCCCCAGCACTTCCCCCTTCCTTCCAGGCAACTAGCATATTCATTTTCATTTTGAAGTGTCCTACTCATAAAGTGCACAGATCCAAAAGCATCAAACCAAACACCGCACAAGAAAGGGTGCTTTGGAGAGGACCTTTACTAGGACAGGTAACTTCAACTTTTCCTCCTGCTTAAACTGTGGAAGAGGAATCCTCATGGCTCTGGAAGAATTGTCAGAGAGTTTGGAAGTTGAAGCGTGCACCAGAAGACAGGCAATTTCATTTAAAATTCACTACATTAAGTAGTTAATCAGTTTTGTAATTTCAGCATATGTTTCTCACAGTTACTTTCTCATATAAACCAAGAACATCCTAACACTTATGAATGCTAGACATTCATAAGACAGTGTGCTGTATTAACCAACCCAATTAATAAAAAACAAAAAAGAAAACAAGGAAACACCCACCCACCCCCCCCCAGTATCGAGTCCATTCAGAACGGCTTGCAGTGGCGTTAGGCCCCAGTGTAAGTATGCCGTCGCCCAGCCAACTTAATCACTGGTGTAAATCCATCACCTTCATTCAGAAGAAATATTCTGTGGTGTAAAACCAGTCATACTACGGTAGCGACCCTGAAGGGTCAGGCAGGATGCGAGCCGCATTGTGCTCCTTATTGCACAAACACAATGAGGCTCAGCCCTTCGGGGTAGAGCCTCTGTCAATCGTTTGTGCCTTTCGACAATGTGTTCTGTAGGATATTTGTTTTCAGATTGGTAGCACTGTACATGTATACAAAGGTTGACAAAACAGGGTGTGCTTACAATGCAAGAGAGGCATGGCTATCAGGCACACCTTTCTCTAAGGACTAAAACAAACGTATGTTTCTTTTCTCCAAGAAAAAGCAATTCACGACAAATACATTTTCAAGCTGAAGACAGCTAATTTTGTAATACGCACAACACTGTCATTCCCCTGGAAGTACACCATTTCCTCTTCCTTTTACGATATCGTTACGTGCACGTGTCAGGAATATTGAAAGATGCAGGCAAATTTCTGGTCCTTTTCTGAAGCTGAAATCAAAAGTTATTCAGTAAGACTAGGGTTTCACCCCCATATACTTAAATCTAAGAAATAAGACCATGCGTGGTCTGCAGGGAATCTGTCCTGTATTTGTACTTATTAACAAGTAAATGAGGACGTATCTCAAGATACCTTCACCAGGGGAAGTGGGAGTGGCAGCTGCAAACACTATACTGGGAAAAACAGCACTGCATCCCTTTATCACAAATATGAACTGAGCAGTAACTATCACTCTAGGAATAACGCTGCATTCCAACTGTGTTGGCTTCTGATATGGTCGCCAGCATGTCCATGTTCCTCTATTAGCCTTCAACAGACATGGAGTTTGGATTTAACACGCCACCCGAGAACCACGGTATCTAACAGCATACACGTATATAGACACAGCAAGGCATTCCCAATCAAGGTAAAGCGAGGGCAAATCTGTACCTATACACTGCCACCTGCGCACGTAAAAAACAAAGCTCACTTCAAAGCACACACACACACACGCAGGCACGGAAAAATGCAACTGAACAGTTTAATGGTCATCGCAATACTTGCAGGGATCTATGTCCCCTGCAAATTTTCGGCGAGGGCCTGGGCTTTTGCACTGTGGTTGGTGGTGGGGACATGCTCGGCAAGAGCTCTCAACTTGGAGCAAGCGAGTATCCACAGCGCAAGGGTACACAAGGAGTCCGAATAACTCCGTGCCGGGATTCTTAAATGCTGAGACGGCACCAGAAAGCTAATCTGTAGGCTGTGCTTGCTGCCCAACTCACAGACCATCCTCATCCCCCCACAGGACAGTTGGGCATCAGCCCCGTGTACCAGTGACAGCCCAAGCCCATGGTCTAACGTGGAAGCAGAATGTGCTGAAGGAAACTTTCTGGGTAGCTTAGGAGTTTTCTGAATAGATCCTTCCAGTAAGTATAAAGCTTCTTAACCCAGGCCCCGTAAGGCCAAGGGTAGAAGCCATTCCCATCAGTGAAAGAAAGGTGAAAACCAACCACAGCGAGGAAGCACAAATGATTAAGAGCTGCCCTAAAAGCAACTTGCCGGCCGATAAAGGCTAATCGGAACAAGACCTGTGCAACCCATGCACTGTGTAAGGCTGGTAAATCCAGCTGTGTGATAGCAGAACAAAATTTTATTCCAGGTTTTTTGAAGCACCACCATGACTGACACAAAAGCTCCAGCTGGATAAAAGCCAACAATTAATCAGGATTCCTTAGAATTTGGAGGCAATTTTAGCAGAACAAGAAATACAGAAGTATCAGTGAGTCCTGAACGTTCCTCCAGGACAAAAATCTATTACTTCATATAAGTCCATTAAAACACTTCATCTAGCCCTTTTAATCCCTCTTAACAGATTTGCTTTATCACAGAGAGAGGAGCTAATCCTCTCCCACCTGTCTTTATGGTATGGAACCATAAACAGGAGCAAGTACTTTTCATTTGTTAAGCATTATCCCCCCTTGGATAACACTATCAACCACACTAGCACTACTATAATGAAGCCGTCTTTAGAGAAACACTCTGAAATTATCACCTTAGCAATGTATTCCTCCAGCAGGGAACGTGGAAACTTATTTACCATCTGTTTCGAAAACTCACCTCTTAGCACAAGTTTCAAGACAGTAAGCAAACCAAGACTTGAATTGTGGCTTGCTGGAGGGACTTCCCTTTTTCCTGCACCCCAGACCTTATGCAACACATTTCAGGACTCTGCTGTGTATAACCAGATGGCAGGCTTGTTCAAATCCAACACCAACCTATACAATTAGGTTAGTAGGTCAGCTGAACTTACCGCCTAATTACATGATCATTTTATACAGAGTTCTTTTTATTTTTAGAGTAAGATCTCAAAGCTATCTGAAAATGGTTACAAAATGGTTTTTACAATCTACATTGTAATTGAACCTCTGACAGTCTGGCACTCTACAGACATGTAGAAAGGAACCTGAACAGCCCACTGACAAATTTGGGGTTGAAGAATTGAAATCTCCACTTCAGTCTCCTCATTGCCAGAAGTCTCGTTAGCCTTTAGCAAACACCTTACAACAAAATACAGTATCTCTAGGCGGTCTTTCCAGTTGCTGGATTGTAGAAAGTAGAACAGATTAGAATGAGTGACCGCTTAGGGCACATTTAAAATAACTTTTGTCTCTTCAAGCTGTGGAGGCTTACTTGGCGTATCTGTCAGCTTGCTCATTTTTTATCCGCTTAGAAAGACATTCATTTGAATTCATGCAATCCTGTGTGGTTCTACACCACAAAATCTGTCCGCCTGCAAGAAGTCACAGCCGTTGCCATAACGTAAGGCAGTGACCCTACATTCCAGAGGACCTGAAGGTGAACTCAAATATACGGATGTACATTAAGTACAACCAGTACAGCATCAAACCCACGAAAAAACCCCATTATTACTATTATTACTTTAACACTGCCTTCTCTAGGTAACACCTGGCAATTAGAATACCATTTAAGACATACAAGGAATTGCTATCTTCTCATTGCTGCATAGGTCAAAGTCAAATTTTCCTCCTAAGGAACTGCAACCTGAAGCTATTCCCAAAGTTTAGTTAGTAAAGGGAGCATTAGTTTGTGTGACTAACTAGAGCGTAGGTTTTGTTGATCTTTTTTTTTTAACGAAACCTGAAACAGTGCTGTGACATAGCTCGTGATGGAAGATAATCATTAAAAGACAAAGTACACGTGGGTCCTTTGGGCTTTCTTCTCTTCTGCTAGGAACCAAACGAAACCCAACCCCCACGTAAGTCACCTGGCTGAAAAAAAAAAAAAAAAAAAGAGACAGAGGTAAGCAGTACAACATTTTTCTTGAAGAGGAATACCTAACACCCTTCGAGCAAACTTACTCAACACAGAGTTGGATTGTATCCAGTTAAGAAGAGGCCATTGGCTTGGTATTTTTGAGTGTCGGTACACAGTCTTAGAAATGGTCACATCTGACCAACGGTGACCATTTGACAAGGATTTCGTTGTCTCCCAAGGGCGGTTTGCAGCTGTCACGGTTAAAGAAGCATCGGTGATAGGAAAACAGTGCAAAGCAAATCGCCTACTCCTCAGAAACATTCTTCTCCGGGCTTTGCTTCATCTTACGAAGAACAAATCTTGGAAAGCAGTCTTCGTACATATACGCAGCCGCCCCGCAAGCCTCCCAGCCTGTCAAGTTTGTCACGCTGAGTCTGGGAGCGCAGTATTGCCAGCTGTATACTACAAAGCAAGCGGTTTCCTAGATGTACCCAGATGACGATTTCACTTTATACCTCACAAAAGTCATCCGCGCCGCTCAATAAAGAATGCAACTTTTCTGTCAGCCCATTGTATGACACTGGAGCAGCTTTGACAGAGTCAACTACAAAAGCCGAGCTTACTCAAATCACCAATATGCTAGGAGTCAGAACAGCTTGAATATGGCAATTCAAAACAGCGGGACTTCAAAACGCAAGATATGACACATTTGTCAAGTTATTACTGTGTTCTTAAAGTGGAGTTTCTCTAGAACCACTTACTGTGAATACCCTGTGAAATCACATCCATTTAATAAACTTTTTACTTTAGAAGAATTGTGATGTTAGCCTTGACCCACATGACAGAAGAATGAGGTTTCCCCATTCACTCTTAATGAAAAGCTTTTTTGTTGAATATGTGTTAAATGGCCACAAGTAGCTGTGACACTTAGGTCACCCTTAAGAGCCTTTAATTTGAAGACAGAAGATAGATTCAGTTGACATTGGTTCTTTTCCCATATGTTTTCCCAAACAAGCCGTAGATTCAGTTGACATTGGTCCTTTTTTTCCCAAACAAGCCGCAGACATAGGCACAAACACACCCCTCCCACCCCCCAAATTTCAAAGCTAGCAAACTACAGCAACACAACCGTTATTTTTTCATCCTGCCTCTTGCTTTTTATTTAGATTTGGCCTTGGTAGTCTCATTACTTCAGCTGGCGTACAATTTAACCAGCCAAGAAGTTCTACGTAGGAAAATTTAAAATAGGTTTACATGTTAATTTGGTATTCTTTAGGAAACAAAAAAAACCCCCTTGAACTAATGGCTTCCTCCTCCACAACTGTATTTGCAAATGCTTTGGCAAATAAATAGGGTCTACGCTTCTTGGCACTGTTGAGCACAACATATATATTCAATTGTACTAAATAACCCGTAGCAAAAACTTACTTGATATATAGTTAGAAAACTTAAAATTAGGTAAACTAAACTAGAGCACAGACTAGTGGTTTTGAAGTATCAATAGGAATAAACCAAAACCCAATAAACCGCAAGGAAGAGAAACCCCAACAGCCCAGCGGTACGCCTATGTAGCTCACAACCTGTCAGTGTAACAAAAGAACTCAAGAGCCATTTTCATTAATTAATATATTTTCTGCATTATAGTTAACATATGTACTTTCTTCGTGTCATCCTTATTTCGTTAAGTATTGATATTTTGTTATATTCAGACATGAGTACATTTTCAAAGTCTTTTGCAATAAATATCATAAAATAATAGAGATTCACATAATAAATATTCTTTACAATAAAAAAAGTTTTAACAGACTTTTGTCTTAAAAATAGTTGGGATTCAACTTTGTGTTTTATACATAAAATATACAAAAAAGGACCACAATTTGTGGCTAAGGCAATAAAACAGGGACAGAATAAAATTATAAAGTACAGAGCAGAGCTAAATTCACTAAACCAAAGGATCACAAGAAACTTTAAGGATTCAAGAACGTTTAGGTGACTCAATGGCACCTGAAGGCTGTTTGGATATATGAACACCAGCAACTTTTCTATCAACTGATACTGACAGACTATAAAAACGGGAGTAGGAGGGTGGAGTGAGCAATATCCTTCAAAGATTTGACAGCAAAAGAAACGAATGAGTATGTTGCAGCCATAATGTCTCCAATGTGAAGATCTACATAGTGTAGCAAAAACTGAAGTTACATTGAAAATGGTAAAAAAAAACAAAAAACAAAAAACAAAAAAAAAAAGGAGGCAGGGTAATTCTCAGGACTGAGAACGTTACAAAAGTTAAGAGAGAAAGAGGGGGGGTGGGGAGGAGAAAAAGGGGAGGAAAAACAGAAAAAAAAAAAGCAGGCTGCTTATAGAAGAGTCAGGCCTTTCATTTGGTAAAGCCTTTATTTTACACCCCTCTCCAGAAAGAACACACACAAAAAATTATTTCACAATCCAGCTCACTCATGAAAGTCATTCTTCCTTGGTAGCCGGGGGGTTAAGGAAAAAAAAAAATTTGCTGAGAACGAAAAACATCTTTGGGAAGATATTCACAGAGCAAGAAGCTTCCAGAGCCCAGTGAGCCTTCACTGTCTCTTTCAGGAGTGGTTCAGTTACAAACTCAAAAGACCCTGCCAAAGTGAGTGGCAGATGCAGATACCAGGTCCACACTTACCAAAGAGCAGCAATGACTATGTAAAACGCTCCACGCTCAGCCAAGTCAATAGGAAGAGGAGAGCAAAGATGCAAAAAGGGAAGAACTTGTGTATCTGAAGTTGGGGAGAGAGAAAGGAAAGCAAAAGAACAGTTGTCGTCCCACAAAATGGGGGAGGGGAGAAGAACAAAAAAAAAAAAAAAAATCAGCTACAACCTGAAAAACTGAAGTTGGAGGAAGTAAACCTCCCTCCAAAAATCATGAGGGCTTGCCCTGAGCCCGGGAGGGGCAGCTCTCCAGTTTACAATAGACCGTGTTGGAGTTCTTGCATCGGCAGCCTGGACGATTGATGCGGTCGTAACACCCTCGACAGAGTTTTAGGCATCCTTTTGCAGGAGGGTAGCAGAGCAAGCAAGGCAGAAACAAGGACATGGCTCCCATGCACAGGTACCTAGAACAGCAGTGTGACTGGGAACAAGAGCAGGGATTATCCGCGTAAGAGTCCCCTTCATCGTCGTTAGAACAGTGGTAGAAGATCCCTTTGACCAAACACATGCAGGTGCTGTACTCCACCATGCTCTCCGCAGAGCACAAGCACTGCCGGTTGCAGGCCAAGCAAGAAGGGAGGGCCCTCGGGGCCGTGCACTCACCGCACTTGCACTTCCCACACTGTTCGCAGATAAACTTGTGCTGCGTCAAGTCCTCTTTCAAAGGACCCTTCAGATCATCCACAATCAGAGACGACTGCTTGGGCTGCGTCCGGATTGTCCGATCGGATCTGTGGCCCGAGCCCAGCCTGGATGGAGGCGACCGCCCCAGCAGCCCTTGCTCCGAGGAAGCACTGCTGTTGCTCCCAGAGCTGGCCGCGCTCCCCGTGCTGGTCGATCTGCTCAAGACGGGAGCCCTCGCGTTATGCTGATGTGCCACGTGCCCCACATGGCTGGGTCTGTGTTCGTAATTATTATTCACATTAATCGGTATAATTTCGTGAGTCCTTTCATGCTTCTCTTGCCTCGGCGCTGTCCGCGGCCCAGATTTTTTCACCACAGATGGACCTTCGGTGTATTCGTTGCTGCCCCTGATCGCCTTGATCTGGTCCAGCGACAAGATGGTTGTTGGCTGGCTCTCTCTCTCATAGTCCAACCGTTGCCGGCTGTCCAAGGAGGGCTGCTGAATCGCCACTAGCGAACCACCACTGCCATGTTGACTTTGGGGCTCCATCTGTAGTGACCTCTACTTCTGGCATTCAGTGGGAACCTGGCATGCATCTGAAATCCTAAAATAATAAGGAGACAGAAGGTGTACATAAACGTTGCCTGTGTACGTATATACACGCATACACAAGATCAAGGGCAAAAGAGGAATAAAGAACGGGATACTTTTTGAAAACAGAAATGATATGGTGAACCGCAAATTGCCCTAGCCACCTGGTACTGATCTCTTTCAGCAGGGGATTACAACAACGCTGAGGATCTGGCCAAAGTCCAGTAACGGGGAGAGTCTGGGTACGGCATCATAGATGAGGAATGCAAAGGAGACCCCATGCCATTTAAAAAAAAAAAAAAAAAAAAATTAAGAAAAAATTATTCCAGTATTAACCTGTGTGCTGACTTGGCAAGCCATGGAAAACTGCTTCTCACTTGCTACTGAACTCAAGGTCTAACTAGCAATAGCCATTCTGAACGCCCCCAAAACTAAGTTGGAAACCGGCAAGAACGCTACCAGGGTCGTGTTCCGTACGGCGCAATAAAGAACGTGCACAATTCTCACTCTTCTGCCTGAACGTGCAGCATCAGAAAACTGAACAATGTGCTTGCGAGTACATTTGGAAAGTGTCCTTTTTAAAGTCATGTACGTGCATTACAAAGGCTCCCACCAAACACTGTCAAGTGGCCAAAGCATTTTCTGTAAGAAAGTAACTCAGCGTACAAATCTAATATGCTCCTTACAAAATAAAAGTGAGGGTGCAAACAGCGCATTTTCAAGTATTTTCAGATCACAGGACAGGGTGTGAAAGAAAAAAGGGGCAGAGAAGGCTAAGACGGACTACCTGTCAGATAAAAAGGATTCATAAGAATGTTAAGAGCAGATGACAAAAAAAGAAACCAACAGAAAAAGCCCTTCAAAACACAACCAAAGAACAAGTTCATTTTCACAAGACAAACAGATTAAAAGCTTCTCAAATAAATACGTCTTCCAGTCTATCTTATGCATTTTCGTTCCTTTTCATCCTGCCTAGCTACCGACACGAAGACCGCAACGCTGATTGAGAAAACTGCAGTGACAGTTCTGTACCTGTATGAAAATTTACAAGAGTATCTAAAAGCCACATTTATACGGAGAACCGAAAAACTGAACTGCTTTCCTTCACTGACAGCTGGGGGAAAAGTCCCTTTTCACTCCCCGGGAGATGTCATACCTGTTTACCTGAAAGAGGAGAACGGCAAGTGCTACCGAGCGTTTCCAAAAACTCATCCAATTATCACGAGAGAAAGAGTCTCTCTCGCCTACCCAGACCACAGCTGGCACGGAGGAGCTGTTCTCCACTCGGGAGAGGAAAAGGCACAGTGGCGTGGAAGCACAGGGACGGCCAGGAGCAGAAGGGGTTTCTTCCAGCAGGTAGCTAGCATCGTTATCACTCCGACCGCTAAGAAAGGGTAAGCGACAGCTTCTGCCGGGACGCGAGGTTTTTGTGCTCGCCCAGCAGTCAAAGATTTCCGTTTTATATTTAATGTCACCTGTGTGGGCTTTAGGGTCGCCAGACGAAGAGGAAAGTAGAAGAAAGCAAAACAAAAAAACAAACAAAAAAAAAAAAGCGCAAAACACGATCCCTTCTCATTCACCCCACATAACGAGCTGCCTTCTTCACAAGCGCTGAATACAAATCCGCAACAGACCAGGGGTGAATGAATGCGAAAAGGGAAAGATTTACAGCTGTACCAACCGGGAGCTGGGCTCCCCAGGGGATGAAAAACAATATCCCGAGAAAAATGCGAAAGACATCCAGTGCCATCTTTGGGGGGAAAGCGCAACGTCAGGCCGGACTGACGCGGCCAGCTGCGGGCCCGGCGGAGAGCGGCGCTCTCCAGCAAACCACCTCCCCCCCCCGCAAAGCAGTGGTAAATTGGGGGGGG
>WEKW01026422.1:181340-256527 GCA_013389905.1 Sula dactylatra
GAGCGCCGAGGGGACGGCTGTCCCGGTCCGCCTGTCCAGGTCCGGCTGTCCGGGGTCCGGCTGTCCCGGGTCCGGCTGTCCGGGGTCCGCCTGTCCCGGGTCCGGCTGCCCGGAGACCCCCGAGGGTCTTTCCCCCGACCACCGGCGGTTCTAAATGCGGGTTGCAGAGCTTGGAGGGGTCCCCTCGCTCACGCACCACGCTCTGTCGGTGACATCGGGCCCCGCCTGCACGGCTGGCTGAAGAGCAGCTGCAGGTGAAGGCAGGGGTAGGCAGCACGCGTTCCTCTCTAGGTACCAGTTGATGGAAGGCTGTGTTGTCGGGCTTAAGTTCTGCAATGCTCCTCTGATAATGTCAGAGAGATTTCTCCAAGTGTTTTAGCATCAGCGTCTTTCAAGCAGGGTCTAAACAGACGGAATAGCCATTCATTTATATTCATAAAATGCTTCTTTCAGCCTATTAAAGAGGTAGCTGAGAGAAATGCTACCTTAGCATTTCTCTATGCTGAGAGAGAGATGCTTCAGAAAGCAGCTACCCTTGTAATCCTTCCACTAGATAGGAAACGGCTCTTCCTACCGTTTTACACATGGTACTGAAGCACCGAGGGGTCCTACGGTTTACCCAGCTGTCTTTGCCTACCACCTTTCCAGCCGGATTCTGCAAGGTCCCATCCAAAGTTCATCGCTGCATTTCTGCCATGGTGCTGAAGAGATCACCGTGATGCCTTCAAAGTCATTATTTTTACGGTCAAATGTTTCTTTGGATGGATGGGGTTTTGGGGTNTGGTTTCGAGTGACTGAGGTGTTTTAAAAGGCAACTAAAAACATGGGAAAATGATGTAAAAAGAAATCAAGATTCTGAGAATTATTTCATAAAACATGCGATGTATTGGAACAGTTGAGACTTCTAGTGCTTGGCTAAACATCGCCGCAGCCCCAAATGTATCTGGCACATTCTAACTGGCTTTTTACAATCTCTTTTACAAAGCTCATATTCTTTTGCCCCAAAGGTGAAAAAAAAAGGTATTAAGAATACGCAGAGCTGCTTAGCAGGAACATTCATCCAAAAGCAAACAATCCCTATGAACAAGAACACACTGGTACGAAGGTATTCTTCTGTGACATAGATGACAGTGACCCAGATGACACTCATGGATGTAGTGCAATCATTTTTCATTACACTTCACTAGGCTTGGAGGGAAAATACCCAAACTACTTTTTTTTTATTCCCATCATTATACAAGAACGTTACTTCAACCACATATTTCTCTATGAAATAAAATCTTTAGGCATTAAAGGTTATATACAGAACACCGCTAATACTTCTAAGTTTGTAATTAACAGGCTGCTGATACAGACAAACTATAAATACTGTCTTCCAATTACAGAGGCTCAGGTGACAAACAGCAGCATAAACATCTTTGGCATGGTCATAAAAATATCCCAATTCATGATTAATATCGCTAGGGGAATTAGAAAATGCGATCGCTCACCAGAAGCCACCTCAGACACATACGAGCACAAAGTGCAAACACATTTTCAGTGAAATCCGCCTGAAAACTTTGGAACCTATCACAGTTCAAATTAACAGAAATTCCTCCTGAAGAACAGAAACGATTAAGAAAACTAACAAAAAATCACTCCTGCAGAGCAGCGCTTAGTGGCGCCAATCTATCTTCCCCAGCTATATTTTACATTACTTTCACAGCACAACTCTGGTTTGCATAAAGACAAAGCAAAAGACCCAGCATTTATGTAGGCGTGCTACGTACAGCAGTTCTTGCAGCGACATCGGCAGTGGGAGCATCAGAGGCGGCAGTAGGCGAGCTGTGGGCAAACAGCGGGTAACCGAGCCCGCCGGCTTCGCGGGGCTCTGCTCTACGGCCCAGAATACTTGCATTTAGCGACCCATTGCCTTCTCACAGAAGACCGTATGTGTTTTTCCTAGGATACTGCTGTAAAAGCATTGCTTAGCACCTTTCCTTTCACGTCTCTAAAGCAGGTGCTACCTTAAAAACTATGCCAAGCGTACAAGCTTGGTTTTAGAAATACAATACTGGGCTTAAACGGGTCAGTAAAATAGCCAGGAACACTGGCAGTAGTTTACTATCACTTGGCACGTGAATTAACACTCCACTGAAACAAGGGAAAGCCCTACAGCTATATCAGAAGGCTCTCCACAGGCTCAAGCAAACATGCCCGCATGTCATACAAGTTGTCTCATTAGATTTTCTTGGAAACGATAGCAGCGGGAAGCTTTCATTGGAGAGCTGAAATTCTGGAGAATAAATTGGCAACTTGGAAGAGGATTGACACACCTTACGACTACATCCTGGCACAACCTTGATTTGAGGATTGACACACAGACAGGAATCCAATGCAACCAAGTTATTTTCCGTCTCCAAACTGTCGTCTAAAGGAGCCTGTCTCTCCCACTGACAACGACAGAAGTCAGAGAGACCAGCCCTCTATGCCCAAAGTTAACCCTTCTGAAAAACCTCCCAGAATTAGGTTCAAGAGACTGAGTGATGGCTGATAGTCGTGATTCAATCCCCGTTTCCGCTTTCACTTTGAGGATCATGTAGTGGAGATAATCTCCACCTTCCTCAGACAAATGTTCCTTCTCCCTCGTGCAAGCTTCGGCGTGCTGAAAGACATGTTGTACAGAATAAAAGCAGAGTCCATCGTTGGTTTTTGTTTGGTTTTCCTCCTAATCCGCACCGAGAAGCAACTGTCGTCTCTAGGTCACTTGATTGACCTTTACAGGTAGTGAACTACACCTTTGTAAAGATGAATTGGATGGACCGTGATCCTCCCACTATCAGTAATGAGTAACGCTGCTTCGGTGTTGCACCCCACCTGGGAATACCACTGTATTCCACCCTAAGCGGCATCTCCTGGCCCCTGCTAAGGCACAGATGCCCGTCGAGAAGGAGGAGACGTGCTCAGTCCCAGACACTGGCACTTCATTCCTCCTCCTAAGCAGTGTGGGGTGGCTTAGCCTGTGAAAAGCAAGAACTATCCTGTCTATCAGCACAGTATCATTTCAGACAGGGGAGGTGACAAACAGCCTGTACTTGAGGCATTCGATATTTACTGTTCCTGTCAGTCATCTTCTGTGGTGATAACTATCTTGAGCCAATGTGGCTTTGAGGAAACTCAGCGGAGAAAGTGTTTACCTTTACGCAAGTTATTTGTCACTTAATAAGCAACCTTCACAGCTGTAACAACATTCCTAAAGTTATACAGGAATTCAAAAGCCATTTAAAAAAAACCCCGCGCATTAGCATTTGTCACGAAATTATAAACAACTTTGTTGCATCAATCTTACCTATAGAATGTGTAAGTCACTATTTCCCCCACCAGCCGTGCAGCGATAATCTTGCAGAGGTGGGTGTTGGGAGAAACAACTGGGATCTGCAGCTCCCAAAAGCTTTGTGCATCCGCAGCTTTGACGTTGCGCTAGGTGGAACTTTGTGGGTGTTGGTGTTTGGGGGCTCAGGACCCACGGCACGCTCGGAGAGCCTCGGAAACTCTCAGTGCAAGGAAATAATATGCGCTTGCTGGGATAAGGCCGGTGTAAGTGTGAGTTTTTAACGCTCATGCTAGTAGGCCTATATATATTTAAAAAAAAAACCAAAACGAAACCACAACAAACCAACCAACAAAATCCTACAACAGCTATTAAACGTTGCTGTAACAATAAGCCTTGTGGACAGTTTCTTATCAGCTCATTGAAAATCTTGGAGGTCCTGGCTTAAGCTGGTTGGTGCGTGAGATGAAATAAAGCTATTCCAAAGAGCTGAAGAAAACCCGTAGGTGCTGCAATGAAGGCAAACCCTGAAAGGTACAGCGAATCATTTCAGGGTAAGGAAGAGAAAGTGAAGGATGATGTGAGGTAGCATTTCCGATCATGCTTTCTGCTAGACAGGTTGACCTTTATCTGAGATCAAAGGCACTGGTAGCTGGGGATTTCTTCAGCTTCTGTGCAAGGACTATTCTTAAAGCTCTCCGAAGAAGTCCGACCGCATAAAGCTACTCCTTGCCGTCACTGCACAGGCTGGGGATAGGCACGCAGGAAACCCTCAGTTGCAAATACAATCTTGAGTTTTCTCTTTAGAAGATAACATCAGTTTTTCTTAGAGGCAGAAGAGACAGTAAAAGGCAGCAGCCAGGCAAACCTCTAAGAACAAAGGGACGAACATCGACGTGAACCTCCTTCGTGAACATTCGAATGTCGAATCAAAGTACAGGGGAAACGCTGCAGAGCTAGGGTTTTGGTCCACGCCCAAATTTGGCACAAATTAACAAGAAAGAAAATTCAAAGGTTTGTATGGTGAGAGTTTGAGAACATGCTTCCCCCCTTCCCCATCTCTTGCACCGTATCAGAGAAACCAGTGTTTTCCTTGGGTATTCCTCCCAAGCACAGTGAACAGCTGGAGATACGGGGCTCGGCGGCGAGGTCAGTGATACACGCTAGCTATTTCTGAATCACTGAAAGGTCGATTTGGTAAATGGGGATTAGCGAGAAACACTGGGAGGGCTGCAACTTAGGTAGAATCTATATGATTTTTTGGCTTTCCCGAACGGTAGTTTTTAACGCTATCTTGCTTTTGCTGTCAAAAATGTAACTGAAGACAAATAGCATTGAAGAAAAGCAGTAGGAAAGACAACACATCAGTAAAGGCATCTGACAAGAGGCAAAACTTCACTCTCCTAAGCACAGGCCACAGCACGTCTCCTCATTTTTCACTACTCGTTTGCCATATAGGCAACTGGTACATTCCCATTTCCCCTTCAGATATCCAGTTATTTATTTTCTGATCAAGTTTATTTCTTCCTCCGAGAACTGCCTGTGTAGACTTCATATTTAGCTGCTGTACTAATTGTCTGCGCTTATACAAGATGCTCTGCTAAGGTACTGATGATGTCTTCACTACTTTGTATTGATTTGTAACTCTTTTAGCAAATAAGCTAAAATTGCTTCATCTGCTTGTTTAAAAAGCCTTGTGAAAAAGGAAAATTCTCATTATTGCTTATTACAGATAGTAATTTATTCACATTGATTGTAAATTACATTATCTGCAACTCATTGGTTCCTGTCCTTGCACTATGCAAACTGCCATTTACTAACCATTGAGACAAGATTCCTTGCACAGACATTAGAATAAGCTCTGTTCCATTTCAATTTTCACTGACAGGAGGGTATTCCTGTGTCGAGCTACATTAACACAAATATATATATATATACACACACCCGTATCTCGTAGTTTTAACATCACTAAGGAGAAGGAAACAAGGGTCTATGAATCTTAGAAGAGGGCTATGTGTTAAAAGCTCTTCTTTCTTTCCTGTAATTCTGGATTGTGCACATTTCAAAATGTCTCCGTCCCGACTCTGCTATGTTCCTTTGCTGTCAGAGACTGCAAAAAGACTCATCACTGCAAAGCCACATTATGAAATCATTAGTCGACTTAGAGAGTAATTGTTTGGGTGTCTCCTTCGACCAACCTCTTATTTGAAGGCCTGGTATCTGACTGAACGCTTATCTTTTTCTATTAAGATTTTACCAGGCGAAAATTTTGTCCACACATGAGCTCAGATGGCTGAGCAAACCCCAGCTCCCCAGAAGGAAGCCACGTGTTTGAGCCCTTGAACACAAAAGCCCGTTACAGAGGGTGCAAAACAAGAACACGCTCGGAGGAGCAGTTCTCCCTTCTCTCCTCCAAGATGGCTCATTCCAACATGAATTCTGTTTTTGAAAGGTGCCTGATTCCTGGATTATGGCATCAAATCCCAGTCTCCCCAGTTGTATTCTGGCTGCATTTTTAGCATGCAATCGAAATAAGAAAACGGCAACATTCATGTGAAGACTACACTGATTCAGTGGGTGGAGGAAACCTGGGTAATTTAACTTCTGCAGCCATATGAGTCTAAGTGGGTTCTCATTTTTTTGAAGACCAGTAAGCCTGTTTTTCCATTTCTCTTGCTTTCTTCCACAGCTGAGTTAGGTAACAAACAGGTAGAGCTACAAAGATTCTCCTGGTGGGATTAAGTACTGTAGATCCAGCTGCGTAAGTATGTGCTGAGAGCTGAGTGAAAGGAGGTGCCTGTTTTAATTATAGCTGATAAAAGACTAGCCAGAGGAAATCCACCATGACTGAATAATAGCATTTAGCTTCAAAAACAACCGAGGAACAAACCTTTCCCAGTTCTGTTCCAGAAGTGGCCGCTCCCCAGGTGTGGGCTGCATTGTCAGAGGAAGAGGTAAAGCTCTCTGCTAATTTAAATGCATGGCTCTGCCTAGGTTTTACTATCCAACCACTTGTGGTGACTCTGGTATTAGTACATCTCTAGGAATGCCTACTATTTATCAGGTTGTGCAATCCGTCACTGTCAGCTGAAGGAGGTCTCAGGAGCAGCGTTTCTAATTTGATTTGAAAATATACATGGAAACCTGAGACTGCTTTTAGCAAGAATGATGGGGCTGGCCTAATGAACACAATCTCTCTTGCCGTTCTCAAGAACACCGTGCCAACAACTAAGTTTAGGTTCCCTCCATAGCTGTAACAGCTTCTGTAGAGCAGCAGTAACTTAACGCCTATGTCACATTCTTGGTTCTGCTTTACCAATCGAAAGGCATTTCAATGAGATTTCGGCAGACAACCTTCGATTCCCTGGAATGCAGGCAGGGAGGAAGTTTTTCCATGGATCCCCTGAAAAGAAGCTTGCACCAAGCAATGATTTTTTTCACAGAAACTCCTTCCCCTGAGCCTTAATACATGTGTATGATACCAAATGAGGTTTATGAAAGCACGTATCTAGAGACCCAGTTCTCAAATAGCGAGGGCACTGTCATTGCTTTCAAACCAGAAACTGGTTACAGGAAAACTAACATGCCACAGAACGTCTCTGTGGCAGAGCCGCATGTATTTCTGGCTGTAGCATCATCCACTTCAATACATAAGTATTTACGGATTTTGACTTCTCATGGGAAAAAACCAAACAAACCAACCCCACACCTTTCTTTTACTCTTTCGTGGTTGAAAAGACTTGGAAAAGATCTCTCACCACAACTCTATAAGAGTACAGCAACGTCACTGGCAGTTTGCTGCATCCCAAGAAGAGAATGATAAAATATAGTTTAGCTATTAACCTGTATTTTTTTTCCCTTTTCCCATTTTCTGGGTCTTACTTCTCCCAAAGATGCTGTTTTGCATTTGGCAATTCAAGTATTAAGTGCCAAGACACCCCTTCCATGTTTCATGTGGTTTGTTGTACCCTGTGAGAGCTTGCTAGTCACATCTTAAAATCCTGCTCTATAATAACAACTATCTGTCAAGGAACATTCAGTGTCAAGGGCCGGATTCTGCTCCAAGGGAAATCAAAGTTAAGCTTGGTTTCCTTTGGGGTTGATGAAGTCAGGAGACTTCTGTATTTTGGAGGTAGTTGGTGTGTTTGCTCTTTGTTCTAATTATATATCTAATATATCCATATATTTTATATCTATATACAACTAAAAAGTATTATCCCTCAAGGGCTTTTGGGTTGAAAAGGTCAGATTTCTCTCACCGAGAGGACTGGGAAAGCCCTTGACAATAAAGAACATAAAGCACATACTGCCATGTTATTGATGAAAAACCCCTCTCATTTCCATCAGGGTGGGAGACAGGCCGTTGATGAGGCAGGAACTGTGCTGCTCTAATGCAACACAAGCCGATAGGAAAGCGTGCACTGCCTCTCCTGCTGGCCGGCGCCCAGAGAACATGTACAGACACACACTGAACACGTGTATGTTATAACACCAAAAATTACGCGCGCGCGCGTGTGTGTTGGGGGGGTGGTCCCTCTTTTAGATTCCCTCAATAACTCTCTTTTTTGAAACCACTACTGTGATTCTTGTTTCTTTCTGCGATTCATTAAACACGCTATTCTGGAGAAGCCAAAGAATTTCAACGTGTAAAGGCCACATATCTACTACTGAAACATACTCTGTTTAAAGTATCTCAAAGCCTAATTAGGATCTTGTACCTATTGCTTCCCAAGTTCAGGAAACCGAAATTCAGTAGTTTTGAAAATTATGCAGAATACGGATTTTTCCCCTAAAGCAGCACACTAACCCTCCAAAACACCGCCGGAATGGCACCGCAAGGCGACGTCTCTTGGACCGTTGCTGTAATACCGCGGTATTCACAAGGGAGGTACTGGACTGTTGCTTACAGCTGTTTGTGTGGATCTGCAGTGGTATAATCTGTCCTAAAAGCAGCATCTGAATAAAGATGAAAATGCCAAGTGTGCCCAGTTGAAAAATACAACAGGCAGTGCCTTTTCCAGCATTCTTACTGTGTGTGTTTCCACTGCTTATGTTAGCTTAGAAAGTGTGGACGTCATTGCCTGACTGAATTCAGCGTCTGTAGTAATTTCCTGCCCTGTTTATTAAATAAAGACACCCCCCCCCAACAGTTCCTTAGTGGGTTCTAGTCTTTTATGCATGGAAGGGTAGACAGAGACCTCAGAGTATTCAAAAAGGTCTTCTTCAGCTTCAGTGAGTATTGAAGGCAACTGCTCAGCTGTTATTTATGTCCACACCTCTTAAAGTAAGTGAAGTAGCTGTCATCACCAGATTGGATTTCAGCTCTGTAGAGGCTAATTATCAAAACTTAAACATTGATCTGTTAGAACTTAAAAACACCACTCTGTTCTTATAGCAAACTAACACTACTTTTCTAATTCTTCTCCAAATGCCCCATCTCCAGAAAATTTAAACACAAGCCTACGATACTCTTACGCAGGTAAGATACAGTTTTCAGTACGTTGCTACCATATTGTGAATTTTTGTTGAAGGTATCGCGCAGGTTGCACACCAGGACTCTCAGAAGTAGTGCCGCTCATATTTCGTCACACAAACAGCGTGAAACATGGGAAGTAAACGGAAAACAACACTTTTGGAGCTGGATTGGTGTCAAGAATCATTTTTCAAAACCATTTACTGTTCTTTCTTAAACTTGCCACATGAAAAAAACAACCTTGGAGTCAATTACAAACACTCCTGTAGACTCATTAGCTCCTGTAGACCTCATTTTCCAGGGTGCCAATTGCTTTAAAGTAAAAGTGCTCAGCGCTGCTTGGGAAGACAGGACTCAGTTGCTCAGAGAGTTCCTTCTAGGGCAGAGAGGGAGAATTCCTATCATCTAACCTCCCTGGGCAGATCTTGAAAACATTGGCTTTTATTCTTAGCAGTGTTAGTGACACATACCGCCTGAGCACTAAGTGCTACCTAGATGTCAAGTCAATCCTATGGCAATTATCAATTTCAATCAGCATAAGTTACTGATATCACCTTATATATACCGGTCATGGCAGTACTGAGTATAAAAGATTACTGAAAGGTAGATGCAAACAGTTGAAGCTTTAAAAAAAAAAACCCCAAACTAACTCAAAAATAGAACTCTTATGAAAGAGTTTCTTCCTGAAACATAGGAAATACTTGATATTTAAAATAATATTAAAAACTGAGCCTGGCACTGTAACAGCTAAGAGAGCTGAATTTTCAGCTCTCTCATACCCACGTTAAATTCAAACTAGTAGAAAGTGCAGATTTTTTTCTGACTGAAAGGAACAAATTAGTTTTCATCATGAAGGCTTTCCATCATACCAGGAAATACCCTCCTCCTCCTCCCCTGCCCCAAAGAGAAGAGAGAGAGAATGAAAGAACCATCTCAGGAAAACCAGACAGGTTACTTGTCACGTGCAGAGCAAACTCAGAAGGCACGCAGAGGATGGCACATCTGTGAGCAACAACTAAAAGTCAGCACGTCACTGAGGAGACACTGAGAAGGCCACAGACAGCCACGAAGCATGGAAATGTTTGAAGTGGAGGTGGATGTTAAATGACTGTGAGTTTATGTGTTAAGAACAACTTACTACCGATTTCCAAAGAACTGATAACCATATCTGACTAGGATGCCCTACCAGCTCCTACTACCCTGGCAATAACCTTTGGTACCAACCAGGATAAAAAAATGGTATTTATAACTGTTGAAGAAATTCTCAAGTATACAAAAAAGTATGCAAAAATTTAGTTCTCTTACGGGGAAAAACCAATCACTTGTTATACTGACCACTGAATATGATACTCCTACCTTATCAAAGGAGCAACACTCAAAACAGAGTATGAAAACCCAAAAAAGAACCCCTGAAAGCCATTCCTTCACTTTGGAGCAGGACTGGAAAGTCAGACTTGGGAACAGAGACATAGCAATAAAAGCATATTTAATCTCAAGTGCATTTGCAGGTTCCCCATCAACTGACGCTGAGAACTTCTGAAGGTACGCATTTTCTAAATTGAATGCATCTTTCCAGGTACCGTTAGGTACCTGGATACCAGGACGTATAGGTTTGTACCTATAAAGATGCAAAGTAAATGTGAGAGATGCAGTAAATGCGGAACACTGTTTATTTCAACTTTGCTCCTTGCAGAACAGCTAAACTAGCTAAACTGTTGGTATTAGAGGTAGTTTAGACAGAAGACGGTTGGTCCATTGGCTCTATTATACACTTAGCCTTTGAACGAAAAGAAAAAAAAACCCTGAAAAATATTTTCTCAGTGCATGTCACGAAAGATCACTTGATTTCAAGTGAAATCACAATGGTATGAAAAGGGGGCAGACAAACTTCAGTAGACATTTTACAAAACATCAAGAAAATTGTATTTTAAAGGCAGGTTGAGGAATAGGCTCCAGAGCAAAGCCTTCAAGCAGCAGAATCCAGTCAGCACTGCACATTTTCCTCCTCATCCTTGCCAAGGCTGCATATGCAGTGCTCCAGAAAGAGACCCCGCATTTCCTACTGCTCTTTCAAGCTCTGGGAAAAAATGATACTGGAGTTCCCAGTGCTGTGGACTTCACTAACGTTAAATGCATTTTTAATCTTGGTAATAAAAAATAAGTTGCATAGCCTCACTGAAAAGTAACATTTATGGACACCAATGTGGCTGTTTAAAGCCTGCTGACACTGCTCAAAACTCAAAGCCACTCTGTTGAGTCTTGAAGCAGGCCGTAATACAAAGCAAGACACGCGACTTAGGAAACTGTATTAACATTCAGTGCTAACCTCACCGGTGCATTGTTTTATCTAACTCCCAACTGATCTCCTGACAAAGATCATCACCAAAACCTGAACTTCTGAGGAAAACAAAAGCAAGGCCTTCATGAAGTATTTCGCAGTTGTAAGCAGGAACCAATTCTTACGACATTTAATACACACCTCATTTTCAGTGGAAGTTGGATTGCGCCCTATTTTGCAGAACCAAATGCAATATAACTTTCTGCAATATACTTTTTCACAACTTACTTTCCCTGAGGAGAACTTCATGTCTTCCCCAGAAGAATGGTCTGGTCATAAGCAAATAAAAGCAGAAAGGTCAAATCCCAGTCTCCTCATCCAGTGCTCTATCGCGGCAGATATCCCACTGACTTCACCAGAAAGGATGCCACAGTAAAAGCTTACTAATGTTACTGTATTACACGTTTGTTTGATGAAACATGCCATGTTTCAAATCGCTTCCACATCATCAATATTTTCAGCACTACTTGCAGCTCTGCTGAGCTGTGCAGAGGAAAGCAATCCTGTCTGGCAGGGAATGGGAAAAAAGCAGCGTAAGAACATCAGAAGAGAAAGGCGGAAAGGACGGAACAAAAGATGATGAAAGCTCAGTCATCACGAGTAGATTGATCGATACGGTCGGACTTGTCTTTTGGCAGAAACGTGCTAAGAGCTTCTTCCACGTTTCACAAAAGGAGCGCGAATAATTGCTCTGTTTTCAGCACCTTCCCCCCGCCCCCCCNACCATTTTGCTCCAAGTTATTCTCACAGGAGAGATAAGTGAATACCATCTACATATGAGACAGGCAGTGACTGAGCTCCTGGAAAACAAACAGCTTTGTGATATGGTCCATGATCTGTGTTATTAGCAGTCATTAAATTAATTGCTGTATCTGTAAGCAACAGAGCAAGCACAAACTGATAGGTACCGTCTACGGGCTGACGGGGCCATAAACGCTCTAGACTGATCCCATGGCATGGCAGCATCCAGCCCAGAGAAGTGTGACTGTTTTTAATACAACACCTCAAAGCAGTGTTTACTTATGAGATTAATACACCTAGAAGCCTTTCAGGCTGCTGCCTGATGTCAAAAGGGAAATGCGATTGCACTGGGAAGCCCATTGCCTGGGATAAGGCACTGGAAATCACCTGTGCAGAGGGGGAGGTTTTGTGGAAAGACCTACGAAGGAGTAAACCTCCCTCTACTCCTGCTTTGAATGCTCCATCACAGAGAGACTTTGGTCAGGTTACATTCTGTTGTAACTTTTTCTTTCACTGTTTCCCCACCCAACTTCATACAAATTCTTACAAAGGTTATGTACAGACTTGTACAAAATGGGAGACTGACACCAGCTCTTGGAGGGTTTCCCAGAGCAAGTTTAACAGAGATTATATAACATGTTAAATCTGTGTGTTGGGTTTTTTTATTATTATTATTTTAATATAGATGTTATTATACTACTAGTTTATTCTTCCTAGCTTAACCCTCCAACCACCCTTTCAAATAGTTAATTATGTTTTGCAGGGATTAAAAACCTGAGGTTATTAGACGCATTTTGTTTCCAGCCCTTACATAAGGCAGGACAAATGTGTTACAACTGGAGGGTCTTAGCAAGTCATAACAAACATTATTTTCCTTCCGCATATGCTACTACCAAAGTCATGGCGGGGGGAATCTTTCCTTGAATTGATGTAACAGCGGAACTTTAGAGCTAGCACAGAACTTCACTTCTGTAACTCTATTCTTTAAGCAGAGATCTCAAAGTACTTCACAAGGGAGGAAGAAAGAAAGGCGCATGAGGAGGAAGTGACTTCCTAAGGTGCCACAAGAAGAGCCGACTAGGATAGTAGTTCAACTTTCTGGACTCCTAGCCTGAAAACCTTCTTACAGAACGGCAGTTTTGAGATGTGGGGGAAGTAGCCTGGATAAAAAAAAAAAAACCCACAACTTTCATTTAAAAGCAGCCTTAGTTTCAGAGAAAGAAAACATGTCCTACATGGCTATTTTGTTTTATCCAGTAAAGAATAATTTTAACATCATGTGTGGTTGGGAAGTCTAGTGCAATTTTCAGGAGCTTATGATATCAGTGGGAATATAATTTTAGCTATATACTCATGCCACCCCCAAGACGTGAGGAAGGAAATAACCGGGAAGCTGAGAAAGAGACAGCTCAAGACCAATGAGGGGGAGGACAAACGCGAGGCTTGCAGAAAGCAGAGAGCGCTTGGAGATGTTTGTGACGGAGCAACGATCAATGCCTCGGACCTCACGCTGTTCTACTGCTGTGACTGCTCTTTGCTGCAGTAGAGTCCTGCTGCTCTTGGATAACTGCAGTGTGCTCAGTATTCAGAAAACTCTTATTTTTTTTCTTTTTTTTTTGTTTTTTTTTGGCCTAGCAGGCTTTCCTCCTGTCCCGTGAGGACCAATTGGTCTATCGATCTATCCATCCAGAGACCACTGAATGGAACTACTACAAAAACAGCTGGAGTTGCTCCAGTGCATGGCAAGGTGGCTCAAAAGAGAAGTCAGCTTGAACATATTTTGCTCACACTTCCAAGCTCTACAGGCTCCTTATTCATTTCAGAGCAAAGTTCAAAACCTTCATAGCCCTGGTCTGCACAGCTTTGTCTCAACTTCTGTGGTTCCCACCCCCCCCCCCCAAGACAATGCAATAGTATAAATCCAGCTTAAATTATAGGGCACTCGTAATATTGAAGATGTCGACTGTTTCCAAAAAATCAGGCTAAGTCCAATCCTGACAGAACTGACTTCAAGATATAAAACACATCTTTGTGCAAAGCCATCTCCAAGATGCTCTTCCAAATAAGTATCTTTGAAAACACACCCAGGCAAACAGTCAACCACGCTTTATTCTGAAGGAACCACCAGACGAACCCAATTGTTTTTGTTAAACGTTCTTGACATTCATACACTTTCATTTTAGATACCATGATAATAGGCACCTGCAGTAACACAGAACTTTTAAAATTTAATCTACAGTAATTGCTTTTATAGAGTTAGGGCTTTTTAATTTTGTACCTACTGTAAAACTTGAGGAGTTTAAAACAAAAAATAAAATAAAGCCTAAGGGCTACTAACAATCCTCTCCTCCGGCTGATGCTCAGTATGAGGCTGATTTTGTCATCACACTGTGCAAGCTCCCTCCTGGGTAAACTCAGACAACGTAACCTCAGATTAATTTGAAATAGTCACTAAGTCCATACCAGGGTAGATGCTACATTGAGCAGGGGAAAAAATAAGAGGGGGATTATAACAGCAAATGGTCTACAGCTTGTTTGGGCAGTGTAGCAGAACTTACCAACAGTGATGGCCACAGAAATAGCCCAGGGCACTGCCTCGGTTTCTCTTGAGGTCACTTGGGCTTTCTGCAGCACAGAGAACACCAGTCCAAGGATGCTGTTCTTCTCAGAGCCCTGCTCCAGCTCTGCCTCTGGAGACAGCACAGTGCAACACAGCTGCTCTCACTCAGGCTAGGGTAGGGCAGCACTCAATTTTTCTAAAAGTGCTGTTCTGGGACCCCACTCTTCATGTCACGCCATCCTTTCTGCCTTGCATCACCTCTCCCCCACTGCTCCTCCTGCCTCCTCCAGCCTCCTCCACATAACTCACATCAGCTTCTTAGCATGTCCTTTTTCACAAGCCACACATCTTCTATCAGGTCCTCTCAGGAGATGACCAAGCAGACTTACATGAAAACCAGTAGCAAGGAACAAAATGGTCTGTTGAAGGTACAAGATCCTTTTGATGGCTACAAATACTTCTAGAAAAATAAAACCTTTCTGAGCTTGTTATTGTTGCTGTCCTCCTTCTCCATCTCATTGTTTTTCTTGTAGGGTTTAGAAATAAACAGTGAGCAGACTTAGAAGAGAGGAGGAACCTTCCCATGCATGCTTTCTACTGATTTCTCTTCCTCCCCACTTCTTCCACTAGATTTTTACTCCC
Source organism: Sula dactylatra (assembly GCA_013389905.1). Classification (NCBI taxonomy): domain Eukaryota; kingdom Metazoa; phylum Chordata; class Aves; order Suliformes; family Sulidae; genus Sula; species Sula dactylatra. Next base: position 196,405 of record WEKW01026422.1, read on the forward strand.
CCACCTTTTCCTCTTCTTCTCATTGAGAAGAAGGGTAAAATACCTCTCCTCCCCCTTGATACCACTACCTGATACTAATTTTCTGAAAAATTCAGAAGACAATTTATGTCTTAACTTTTCTCTTAAAGTTTTTGCAACTGTGCTGAACCCTGCCAATGGTATGATAATGAAATATTTCCAGGAGGAAAAAAAAAAAAATCTGTAAAAACTCTCTGGACCTGTGTGGCTTGCTGCACTTCAAGAGGGGTTCCTCCAAAGACTTCAGAGAGGTCTCACTTCCACAGGCAGCAACCACCGTGTTCTGCCTTCAGTGCTGCCTTCCTGCAATCATTATCTTTTCCAGTCAACAAAGTCCATTTTGGAGGAGAGGGGGAAGATGTGAAAATTTCTTTTTCCTGGAAGAAATCAACTACAAGGGTGTTCTTCCTGCTGCACGGGAAACATTTAGCAACATCAAAGCAGAAGCCAGGGCTGGCATAGAAGAATTTAGTTTCTGATGTTAAAAAACCCCCCAAAACCCAAAGCAGGTATGAATCGTATTTTCTGCCACTGTATATACACCTTAAGCGTCTGAGAGTCAAGCTCCAGAAACGCATCTGCTAATCCAGTGCTGATGGGGTTAATGAGATCAAAGCCAGATTCCACTTTGTGCTTATCGGTGAGACACTTCCTACCATAGGGCCAGGGGGACCGTAGCCCTCCTTCAGCTCACAAGCACACGGAAATCAGCATCAAAATAACACATATCATCCCCTACTCTGATTATAATCAGGATTCCTACTTTCTGTCTCCTCCCAACTCCATCAACCCCCACCCTTCCACATTAAAATCAGTCAGGGTCTAATTTCAGGGTAATCTTCCTAATTCACATGTTTATTTTCACACATTTTCTCTATCTGCTCTCCCCCCCACCATTGTTAATCAGTAAGGGCTCTGATGAAGGCACTTACCTTCTCACCCAGCAGACAGTGATCCCAAAATTCAGATCCCGGACAGCCATGTAGGTAAAGAACATCTCTCCCACCATCTTCTTTTAAGGCAAGTGCAGGAAGGGGCTGCATACAAAGCTGTATGCAGCCGATTGTGTTATCAAGGCACTTGGCACTGCCAGCTGATCCTTGATTACTATTCATCCCTCAGGAAAATAAAACACCCTTTTGTAGTAAAAGTGTAACTGGTTGCTGTGATGCATTACATATTAACAAAAGCAGCTTTTTACCAAAATTACAGATTACGAAAGCCTGGAAGTGGAATCAGACCAAGGTAACCAGTTGTTTCTACATGTTTCAGATAAAAAGCAGACAGTTTAACCACGATATTCACAGCGCTAAGAAAGTGGTGGGTGAGTTACGTCATTTGTTGGTACATAAAACGGTAGTGAGTTCCGTAAAACAAATGTGAAGGATAACATTTTCTGTTGTAGCGACCTTTCTGCTGTGGCATCCTACGTATGCAACTGCCAGCACTGTAGTAACTTCTGTTTTCACAGAGTCTCTCTAACATTTTTGTGCTTTTCTTGAAATCCACACAGAAATTTTCAATACGTTTTCATATTTTCCTTCCCCCTGCAAGAGTACTGCTTATTAAAGAGCACAGTTATCTGAAAGCCAGCCTTCACTAGGTAGAAGGGTAGAATTTGCTGGTTTGGTAGAATAATCCCTATTTAGGTGGTGAGGAAGCATTCTAGAATATTACAGGATTTGTTTGTTTGCTAATCTACTTAAGCACCCATAGGCCTTAACACCCGCAACTTGTGTGCTTTAGGGACCTTTCGTGTCCATGGCCACTCAATGCGATAGCTCTGCAGGAAAGCTACAGGTTTAGACTGAAAGCAGTGCAACAAGCTGACTAGTGGGACACTCACTTGAAAAGAGCTATATGGCTTTGGTCCACTCACCCGCCAAATCCCGCTCTACGTTCCTCATAAGCAGCGCCTGCCTGTACGGAGCTGCAGTAGCACGCGCAAATCGCTCTGCTGCTTGCATCTTGCACTTCTGCATCAAACCCAACCGACTCTAAGTTAAGACAGCAATCCAAGGACCGTGAAAACACCTCACATGTAATGCAAATGAGGCTGTATGAACACGGTTCACAACCTCAGTTTTGAGAAAACTCGCTGACAGAGAAGGGGGGGTAGCTTTAAACGGCATTAAGCAGAGCAGGCTTGATATAAGCAGCTACCCCTGTGTGAAATTTGAAGCTCTTGCCAGCAGTTGTGGAGGAAAGACATGACCTCATTATTCCACAGCCCAGATAATCCGTTCCTGGATAAAGTGAGAGCTGACAAGTGTTTCACCTTGAAGGTTATCAAAGCGCTTTCCACACTCTGCTGATGCGGAGGCATTTACTTTACCAAACAGGGATGTTAAAACTCCTCTGTGTTAGTAAAGGAGATAAAAAAATCGGGGGCAGGAGGGTGGGCGGTGTGGTTAAGAGCACACTACCATGCCACACAGACACAGGGACTGAGAAAAAGAGACCAGTGGCATTTCCAGAACCGTTTATGCAAAGAGGATATATTTGCACAAGTTGGTAAAATATTTTTCTCAGTATTTTGAGAGTTACTGCTCTCAATTCCTTCCAGCTACCTCTAGGCACTTTATCTAGGTAAGTGCCTAGGGGCCTCTGTTAACATCAGCTACCCCCTTTAGCACCTCCAGAAAGGTAGTTCAGCTCTTAGCTGGGATAAATCACTGCCTGGACCATCTTCTAGTGTCTCCCCAATGACTGCTGAGGGAACTGAGAGCGATTCCGCTCCCCTAATCTTTTAGTTAGATGAGTCCAAGCTTTATTGCCATGGGTTTTACACAGGCACATTCACTCAATATGCTAGCCTCAAATTTTGTTGGAAGGACCCTTAATCTGTTTGAGCAATGGCTCCACACTAGTTCAAGGGGAAAGAATGTCATCTGGTTGCCATTGCCTTCTCTTGCAACACCTGCGCTCTGGCTGGAGGCCTGCCATGCAAACACAGAGCGGAGCTCTTTCCCTCTCACCAGTCCAGTCCTTGGCAGACTAGTTAACAGAGAAAACACACATCTCCTCCTATCAGAACTCTGGAGTCGTTGGATTTAAGTCTTCAGGGAAGAATGACACCATTTAAAAGATTTAACACTGAACATATAAAGCCCTGGAGAAAACGCATGGCTGAGTTTCCTAAAGAAAAGATCAATAAATGAACAGGTAGCAGTTGCAGAAAGAGCAGACACAAACCCCAAGATTAGGAGTAGGTTTCAGCTGAAATATTTGTCTTCCAGATGTTAACCTGCCATTCAGAACAGGCCCAAATACAACTGCGATTCCGCATGCCTCTTGCACCTACTCAAGGAAAAGCTCTTTATTAGATTGCACACATTGGGTCACCTACAGTATTTTCTTTCATGTCAAAAGAAAAAAAAAAAGGCAGTAGCAAAAGCAAAAGATTTTGAGGGTCATAGTAGATAAAAAATTATTGCAACTCACTACAACCCTAATAACAACATTAATTACAAATACAGAAGGGTCACAGTACAAAACCAGCTTTCCAAATGCAGTTCCGTTACGGGTTCGCTCCACATCGACCAGGACGTCACGATGAGTTTGGAGCAGCTACAAAAAGCTTTACATAGGCCATCTGTCTCCTGTGTCCAGTGGCCAATATGTCACCTTGGAGTAGCTGAAATGCACCGATTATCCACCTTGTCTCTCCTTATGTGCTGGCTTTGTCAGTGGTGGCCAAGCAGCGGACCTCCCCGTCACATACGTCACGAGCAGGTCGAGGCGCAGGTCAGTTTGTACCCAGCTCCCACTGCAAGCCACTTCCCATGCTCCTGACTACATTAGCATGGGAGTAATCCCCAGGCACGGAAGTGTGAAGGAAGCACATTCACTTTTGTCCCAACTTTGTGATCACAGGGAGCAAGGCAAGTTCTTTATGCCTGCTTTTTACTAACTCTGTCAGGGGCTTTTGTCAAGGTTTTGACAGTGGGTGCCTGCCTGCCAGACACATGCATGAGATTTCATCTTCCAAACACAATTCCTTCTAAGCTCTCTCCTAGCTAGCACTAGATATTGAGCTACCACAACCACCAGACGTTTGCTTTTCTAGTATTGGTAATACTGTTTCACCCACCCAATCAATTCCTTTCTCTGGAAGAGCCAGAAACAACCAAAAGCCTTAAGGGTGAGTCTCCTCCACAGCCCTGATACTTGCCTGTTACAATAAGGAGGGATAGTTTCCCCGCCCATGAACACGCGTCCCGCAGTTAACTTCAGCTTCCTGGGCAGTACGGAGCTAAGCACGAGGCTTTACAGTTCGGCTTTCCCTTTAGCCCTCTCCATACTCCATCAGCACAGAGTTTGACGCCTGCTTCACAAGGAAACTTCATCCACAGACAGCCTTCCCGCAGCACTGATCGACTGATGCTCAGTTATAGGAGCATTATGTTTGGCACGTGCCCAGTTTCTGAAGGAGAAGAACCACACTTTGACATTTGAAATGAGTAAAGAAACTAAAAGGAAGGAGCCAGAATACACAAACCAGAAAAATCAACTTTAAGGATACAATATTTGAAAGGGCTGACAAGTCTAAGTTCAACGATTTTGAAAATTATCTTCATTCTGTCCCTGACGTTCGCCCTCGCACCTGAACTCAGTAAACCTTGTTTTCTGTTCCCATTTAGAGACCATAGGAAAATTATCCACAATAAACTTCATACTTTTTCCAGGATTAAGAATTGTATATCGTACTTGCAGTGAAAATCTGTTTTATGCATTAGGGAGAACACAGGACTGAACTTTTTTTCAAGTTAAGTGAAGACATTTTTGCATTTTGATCATAAATATTCTCCTGGTCATTTTTGGCAAACCTGTCAAAAGACATTTTATGCCATTTTGCAAGACGCTGTTATTGGAGGAAAAAGTTAGACTTTGTATTTAAACAAAATGTGCCTGAAACATTGAAAAGCTGATTTAATGTTAACAATTCTGCAACTCAAGCAGTATTCGGGCCAAAAACTGGCTCCAAAAGATAATGGCAGGCAGGAAAAAGACTGTATTTCTAAAGAACGTAAAGAAATAAGTCTAGGAACCACTTCAGCAGAGAGATGGGAGAGAGATGTTCTTCTCAGAGGCATTCTTTTCTCTTCAGTGAGCCTCTATCGTTTTATTAAAATTAAATCTCATGCAAACAACCAAACAACAATAAACATGATTAACCCAGCAGAAGGAAGAATGCCCCTATTTTTGATTTACTTTGAGAGTAGAGGTGTTCAGGCTTATATGGCCTCACACTGCAAGCAATTTGATTCGGTGCCAAGGCACAATGTGTTCAGTAAAACACGCTGTGAAAAGTTCAGCTCTGAATTAAAAAACACTCATTTAGATGACAGACCAGCAGAAGATACTTTTGAAGTGCTCTGTCCTACAGTGCCCTCATCAGTAAGTTGCAACGAGAGGCTGAGGGTGCAAAAGTACTCACCGGGCTGGATTATGAAAGGACTACGTTGCTGATGTGCTTTGACCAAAACAGAGTAGTTGGTTATTTTCCAGAATTCTGGTAAGAAGGTTTCAAGTTGCTAGTCCATGATAACAGCGATCTGTCATTAGGAACCAGAAGGGGAATCGTCATACCTTTCTTTAAATCTCAATTTATCTGTGGCTTGGGATGGAGTAAGGTTTTGAGCGGCATCAGACTAGCCAAGTTTTCCAGAGTATTTGGGAGCAACACAAACCTTCTAGGGACTTCACAAATTTGCCATAACTTAATTTTTTTAAGAGTATCTTACTTTTTAAAAAATCAAACACACTGATAAAAAGGGGAGCTTCCTACATTTAAGATCACTTCAGGCACGTAGGTATGTATTGAGAGATTTGGCGCCATGTGGATAAATGCGGTACCACGCGGATGAGAGGATGAATGTTTGCAGGGATGGGTCTTTTCCCAAGGCACAAACAGCAGTCATGGGCCAGCATTCTCTCCTAATGTCCTAAAATTCAATGTGCAAAATTCCTTCTGATGGCACCAGGAGCCCACATACGGAAAGGGCAGCCAGCTCCTACCTGCCCCTCTCTCACGTTTCTCAGTTCAGATTCACGCCTTGGTGCACGTTCCCAAGGGATCTGAGCACTTCCCAAGGAATGGCGATCTAGTTTTGCTACTCATCTGGAGTACCACGTACTGGTATTTTCAGGATACAAAATTACAAAGGGAATTTGTTATTGGCAGTAAAAACTACGGTCTCTCTTTCCTCCCTTCAGGAACACATGCTGGAGAAAAGTGCCAGGGGATAATGGTACGGCATTTAATTTTTGGAAACATCAAAAATATAATGGTTACGATAAATGGTTCGCATCCTGAGCTTCAGGTTGGAGTATAGAGTTTAGAAAAGAAGGATTAAGTAGTTTCAAATGCAGTCTTGATCCCCAAGGCAACTTTTCCAGTTTATAATTTCCTTAATTCCCTCTGTCTGTTGTACTATGAAAGAGCCAAACAACGAAAAAAAGAAAAAACCTGCACATGCATCAGATGAACAAAGTAAACAACCTGGTTTTCCTCATCCTCTAAGCCTTTTCAGTGATGGTTAAATTAAATGTTAATTATAGCAACAAGAGGTTAGAATGAGAGTAATAGAGAAGTTGTAATTTAAAAATAGTAGATTTCTGTTTAAAAGCTACAAATTATGTACAGAGTGAAACTAAGTAAAAAGAGAAAAACCATAATCAAGGCCAAGAGATTACTTTTTCAATTTCTTATTGACAATATAAGCAAATACGGTAGAAATATCTCTTAAACATATAAACAAATTTCTCAAAAGTAGTTATAAATTTCTAAATAATTATAACTCTCTCATGAATACATATACAATGACTGCATGAAAGAAAAGCCTTCAGAACCACCAATAAACAAACCCCCAAAATAACCTTACATGTGATAAAGCTTGAAATTATATTTCTTGTTTACCCTAACAAGTAAAAGCAGGATTTGACTAAAATTTTAACCCGTAAATTCTTCTACCTACGTCTAAAACACCAGGAAAACACAGAATTACGTACTGAAATTCAGGTTTCTGTCACTTTTTAAAAAAAATTTTGTTTTTCAAAAAAGTTTGTATTGGTTTTGCTTTACCTTTCCCTCTATCTTTTATGTCTGGAATAGAAAAGCTCAGTCCTCCTATTGTGGGGGAAAAATGCTGTAAATGAGTTTGCTTAACTAGATTTCATACTGAGTGCAAGACCAGAGAGCCCACAAGGACCTGTCCTTGTTTCAACAGACGACATAACAAAGAAATAAGTTGAAAAGATTTTATCTGTCCCAGAACTATTTTGTGGTCATTTGTAACAGTATTTGCAAGGAGGTTTTCTTATTCATTAATTAGGATTCATTAGGGTTTTAACTGGCCAGCTTTAAATTACCAGTGAACATTCCTATTTTGATGGAAACAAACAAACAACCAACAAAAAACAATCTCTGGCTGATGCCTGGCAGTGGTTTCAGGTTAGCCAAGAGTTAGATGCAGTTCACTTTTCTGAAATGCACAGGCAGCGAAGGGATGGACAATTTTAAGGTGCCTACTTCCCAGTGTGTGTAAAAAGGAGTTGTTCAAGACCAAAGATAAACGTTTCGCTGTAATCAGTCAGTATACCTTAGCTTTATCTTGGAAAGTTCTATGTTCGGCAAGCCTGTTTGGCAGCTTTTCTGGAGATCATAAATCAAAAGATTCAGAATAATTTTCAGCATTTTTGTAATGAGGCCACTCCCCAAGGTCTGCGCCTCACTGGGATGGTCCCTGGGATTAAACAGCGGTTGAGGCAGGAACAAATGAAGACAGTAATGACACTTGTTGCTACTCTCTTTAGGGCCAAGAATCCACCAAAAATTCAGAATTTGATAATTATGTTTTGATACACGGATGTGCACTCAGATAAAGGGACTTAAACCAGCGATCTTACTACCTCTGAAATGCAGATTATACCACTGAAATTTAAAATATAAAATTTTGGACGATATTTGTTACACTCAAAACTTCCACACGGGCATTTATTATGACGATTCTGCACCTCAGTCAACTTTGGATGCCCTGCTCCCTCACAATGCAAAATTCTTTAGCTTTTGACAGCTTTACAAAGGAAATTTGCTGTTCACACCGTGAACAGGGGTATGTATTAATTTGCCTTTCAAAGCGCGTGCAGTCCACTTTGCTGCTGATAATCTGCATAAAACTGGATTAACGAATCGGGAATCCTTGGGGTCACGACAGTCAGCGCGTACCGAAAGTGCCGTCCCATGATAGATTTGGCATGTATGTCTTCCTGAAGAGCTAGAAGGGCTGCTTCTCTACAGACTGCTGTTATCTGCAAAGAAACAATAAAAAAAACCACACAGCATTACTATTATAAAATATAGTACTTGAAGAAAGCGAACGCAAGAATATCGACATACTCCAAATGTCAGATAAGCACAAGGACAGAGTTACTCCAACTCTTCTTTTTAATGAATGAGATTGTGGGTGATTAGGACATCCAAGAAACAGGATGTAGCTCAAAATTCAAACCACAGTAACATTACACGTCATATTACAGTACGTTGCAAATTAACTTGATAATCATATCACCTTGTATTAAACTCTGTGCAACACCTGATAAACTAAAACCCCAACAACCAGCGATACATTTTTCTGTCCCCAAAGCGCAAGAGCAGATATTCCCAGGCTCTGCGGGCACTCTTCTTTCTCAGCCTTACGCTGGGAAAGAAGTAAAAACAATTAATTCAGAAAGGAAGGCTGGAAGGAGAGGGGTGTGTGGAAGGGGAGGAGGGTTAAGGTCTCATACCCTGCAATGTGTTTTTAAGCTCTCTGGACTTCAGACAGCGGAAACAGACTGATGCCAGTGTCACTCTAAAGACACATTACTGTGGTGAAAAGAGCTTGTGGAATGAAAAGAGATATTGTGATTTCCAGTGCAACAGGGAAAACAGTGATTGATATTGACTGCTCCCTTATATCTGTAAATGAAAGAGCCAGCTGAAACACATTTGTCCAGCTATTCAGCATATTTTCTCTGTTTGTTCACTTACTGAAAAGAGTTCCCCCGCTTATGCTGTGCTAATGGTTGCCAAAGCCATTTAGTAGCTTTTTAGAGGATTTAGCAGCATGTTTAGGAAGCTTTCACAAGAAAACATGCATGGATTTAGATGGCTTTGTCAAGTTACAACAATATTACTATTAGTTCTGTGCTGCTCTAATGAGCAGTGAAGCTAAACACTGCTGTTATGCATTTTAATGCTTTTCAGGACTTCAGACAATTAAACGTGGAAGCACAGCTGAGATTTAGTGCACCAACTGCTTGCGGAGATAAGTGATACATCATCTAGAAGGTAACGCAGGGATCTTGGTCTTTCTGTTCAGGTTTTTCTCTAAGTAGACAGTGTGACTACTTCCCTATCTCTAACACAAATATAAAGCTACTTAAAGAAAAAAAAACCCAAACCAGATCAAAGTTCCACCCCCATCCCTGCCTAACACCAAACTCAGAAATCCTTCAAAAGGGAGAAAGACAACTGTTGGTGGAAAAACAGGTCCCAAGCATCCTGGACTCTAAACCTGTGCTGGTCTCTGAAGGAGGGCTCCACTTCGTCTTGATACTTAGTGCCCCTGCACCAAGGGCAGGTTTTCCACAAAGTGAAGAGGAAGACACCTTCTGGGGGTCTTCAGAGGCATTATTAAAAGAACCCAAAACGCAGTACAGCAGGTTTTGACCATCCCGTTCTGCTCACAGAGATTATCACCGATCTACAGCGTCAAAATTATGAAGCAGGGTATCACCACAGCACAAGACGTTCACTTGTTAGGAGCCGGTATGTTTTACTGAAGGAGAAGCTGAAGGAAAGACTGTCAAGTTGGCAGATCCAAAAAAGAAGGAACACCACTGCCATTCTTATTTCTTCCTGTTTCATTTGTACACTGATACACTTATGAGGAATTTGCCCATTAACTGATACTTCTGATGATGCTTTTATGTTTTCTCTATGCTCTGCCAAGAGTGTAAGTAACAGTGATGAGAATTAACCTCCAAAGGATTTTTTTGTTTTAATTTTATTCATAAAGACTGAACCGTAAGTTCTGTGATAATCAAAAAGTAACAGACATGAGGAAACACCAGAAAACCAATATTTTTCGTTCGTTTCCCAGGAGCATTTCAGCCGCTTTTAAGGGAAGAGGAAAGAATTTTAAGGCATGAATTATCATTCTCTCTTTTTCTGGCTGCACTCAGAATTTTTGTAGACTAAATCTTTTACGTATTACTGAGTAATAAGCAGCAGGCATTATGGCACAGTGTTTAAAATGTGGGCCCTCACGTCTGGTCGCAGAAGTCACATGGTGTTGTTTCCATTCCTTGGCTAACCCAGAGGGTCAGGTTTCTGAGGTAAGAGATTCGACAAGGCAAGTTTGGTTATTTTTCTTTGTTCAAGTATGCAAACTTTAAAAAACAAAACAAAACAAAAATCCTCAAATGCATTCTCACTAGCTAGTAAAGCTAAATCACTTGTGGAAAGCAAACACAAGTAGTAACGTAGCCACAGTGAAATGAGAATGAATTCGTCTGGTGAAATCTGCTGCGTTATTGGCCTAAGGTCTGCTGGTTTTTCATAGATATTTCTTGTCACAGTCACATTAGGACATTTCTTACTAGACCAAGCAACTGAAGGGTTTTTTTACATGTCATTTCTGCCTAAATTAAGAAACAACACAGACTGGGTCAAGCAAGGCAAAGAGGGAAGGTAGCAGAAGGGGCTAATTGATAACAAAGGAAGAAACATGCAGCAAGGTACGGATCCTTCCCAGGCTTAGCAGCATGTCAAAAATCAGAAGCTGCATCTAGATCATCAGTTTTAAAACCTTGCAACAGACCTATCCTCAGTGAATTTGTCCAATTACTTTCTTAAATCACTTCTTCTTTTGGCCTCCACAACATCATCCTGTAATAAGTGCCACAGTCTAATCATGCATTGTATAAGAACGCACTTTCGTTTGTCTTAAACCTGGTAATTTCAACAAGAGCCTCCTAGTTCTTGTGTTACGAGAATGGTGATTCATCTGTTGTTCCCTGTTCACCCTCCCCATATCATTGATGATTTTACAGAGGCGTATCTCATCCCCTCTCAATCAAGTCTTTGCAAGCGGAAAAGTCCTCAGAGATTCAGTCCCTGCTCCTGCAGAACTTATCTATCCTTCAGCCACGTTGTCTTTGCTAGTTCGGCTCTATCCTCTTGCTGTCGAGCGGCTGAAGCCGTGCAGGGCAGGCAGGGAGCCGTACCACGGCACAGCAGTGTTTCTGGGTTGCCTGCAGATCTTTTCCTACTCTCATATTTGCTGTCGCATTAGTGCTGAGATGATTTCTTTCAGGCAATTATCCACACTGCCTCCAGTATCTTTTCCTGAGTGACAACATCTAATTTAGGTCGTATACTTGTGAATTTGAAGCCTGGGTGATTTTCTTTTCTCTCCATTGCATTTATCAGTATGAATAGCTTCTGCCTGCCTCTATAAATGAATGCTGTGAACCAACATTACCTATCTGCCAGTTTTAAGACAATTATTATTTTCAAATCCAAATCCAAGGGCTCACCATTTTTACCTTTTCAGTAAATAACCAAAAAAAAAAAACGCCAACAAAAAAAAAAAACACCAACCAAAAAAAAGTGCAGTCTTTTGGATCTCTGTGTGTTGTGAGGAATAGGAATAAAGTCCTAGTCCTGCTCCAAAGGCAAAACTGCAGCTCAGCGTACTGAAGGACAAAATAGATATTCTTGACAGCATCTGAACGTAGAGTGGTTTTCAGCACTGACTGTTAAAGCGGTAATGAAGACATCAAGCGATTGTCACAAACAACAGTGATTAAACAGCAACAGACCAGGCAGCAGGTAATTAAGCAATACCTACTGAGGTGTGGGGTGCTACTGCAGAAATGAATAGCCAGTCAGGTGTGGCTGAGAACTATTGAATCTATGAGTACCACAACATACCCTAGTTTGATTATTAATATCATTATAAATCAAAATTTAACAAACATGATTCTCATTTTCAATGGAATGAGAGCAAAATACTGACGTATGCATGAGTCTGCTGTCTGCAGTCCTCACTTAGCATGGGAATAATTTTGAATTCATGCATTAAAAACAGATTATCATTGTTTTAAAGGGCTGATTTATCATCTGAATGAGTGCTTTAAGATCAGAAAATAAACAACTAATTTAGAATCCTACCCCAAAGTCGAAAAGGCGACTGTATCAAGTTATCCTGGGAGGAAAGAACTAAAATTTGCTATCTGAACCACACACACACGTGCGCGCGCTGATCAGTAATAAGCAAAGCCACACGCAGGCTCACAGCTATGGTGCAAACAATGAAGAGTCCCAAACAGAAACGGATTTACACCTAGTCATTCCCTCCCTCCCCATTTCACTCCCAGCAACAATAAAATGCCCAGTGCCAGTTACTGTTCCCTGAATAAACAGCATTCAGCATAACCCATCTTTCTCCTGAAACCAATGGTTACACTGGCTGATTCAGCTTGGCTGATTCTCCCCCATTCTGGCATTAAGCACCAACTCTTTCCAGTGGACTGAAAGTCCTTTTCAGCTTCTTTGTATTTAAAGTGCTCTAAATAGCTTTAAAGAATCTTAAAAAAAAAGAAAAAAAAAAAAAGAGGAAAAAAGAAATGAGCTTCTGTGTTAAAGCCTTAGGTATTTTCAAGAAAGTGGTTTTGTTAGTGCAGAGTCTGTTGGGAACACCTGTGAATGTCGGGTTTAATTGGGCTGCAGCTGGTGTCAATTGTGTGTGCAGTAACTGGCAGCCACAGGCTGGCTGTACATTGTGTTTCATTTTCCTTTTTCCTTCCTTTTTAACTTGCTCCTCCACCCCGCCAGTTAAAGTTGTAAGGGATTGTGTGTAAGAGGGATTAGGAGCCTGGAAACAGAATAGTACCCTGCGGTTTGTGAATAGCGCAAATTGTGGCGCTTCCTGGATGGAAACTACCTGCGAGACTGTGCGCCCGTGCGGTGCACGCCTGCTAGGCAGTGTCAAAGGAAGACTGTGTATAGGTTCGGGGAGTTTGCTTTCCCGCTCTGTTAAGGAGAGATAAAAGGTTCATACATGGCATTTTAAAAAGGCAAGAATAACTCCTGGGTCAGGACATCTGTTTCTCACTCAGGCAAATTCCTACCAGTGTCAGGCACCTCTTCTTACCCCTGCGTCAGAAGCTGCTCTACGGAGAGCAATAGCTTTATCCCCACCAAACTGGGGAAGCTGGAAAGGTCTCAGAAGCCAGGGCTGTCACCTGACTGAGGACAGAGGTAGGCATGGACACCCATCCAAAGCGAGAAGAGAAAACAAATCAGGAGAAGATGCACCATAGACAGAGAGGCTAAAAGGGAGCAGCAGGGAAAGGTTGCTGACTGTATTCTAAAACCGACATAAATATCTCAGTTCAATGCAACTCCAGCAGCGCAGAGCTTTCCACAAGGGATTTGTACAAGGCTCAGGGCAGTGCTGGGCAAAGATGGTAAATACCTCAGAGAGGTAAATACCACTAGGTTTTTGCCACCCCAGCAGGTCGCTCCTGCTCAAAGCGTGGGACGCCGCGGCCCCTCTTTCCCCCTTCTCCTTTGTGCCGGCACCACCCGCTGCCGGCGCAGGCTCCCACCCGTCTCTTGTCCTGGCTCCAGTGCTAAGCTGGCCCTTTCATTAACTGATTCAATGCAGCAGACCATCAGAAAACTAATCCAGGAAAAAAAAAAAAAGCATTAGCTTGCTGCTGGGGTATTGAGATGGGCTCACAGGGGGATTCGACAAGCACCAGTTGGCTTGGGAAGGGTGGAGAGCACAGCAAGTGCCTCTTCCTCCAGTAGCAGAGAGCTGCTGGATTGCCTCATGAGATTTTGTGCTTGCTTACCCTGTTTTAGCATCCCTGCACCGCTTCTGATGCATATGGCGGTCTGTCTGAACCACCCAGGTACCACAGCACAATGCTGGCTGGGCGAGGGAGATGTGCCCTAGATTATGCTTTTGGACAACATACTACTTTTAAAGACAGAAATACTACCTTAAGATGTCACAAATACCATTTTTTCTTTAAAATGGGCTAAACTGAGAGGCTCTTAGTTGGTGAGAGGTGGACTTTTTGATGTATTTCAAAGAGGCTTAAATTCAGTACTTTGTGTTCAATTTTCCTGTTTCATGTATAAAACAGATAAGACAGGAAAATACAAGCTAACGAGCCATTTTTGTCTTCTCTGAGAAGAGAAATTCTTACAGACCACTACAAATCTTGTTCTGTTTAGGAGAAAAATTTTCCAATACTTTGAAATAATTGATCACCCTGCGATAAATTTTGATCTAATCTTTGACAGACAAAGAATTACCCCTGTGTGTGTACCTCTCTGTTCCGCTCATTTCCATGATCTGTAGATTTAAGTGGGATGGATTATACATTTGGGCACTTTGCAAATGGAAAAGAATCTATTCTAACTTGAAAATGAGAAAGTATATTAGCATAATGCTTTTCATACAGCATCCATTCATTCCTCAGTTTCATGTTTTGTACCTACCACTGGAATTTTGGAGTGAATTTACTTAATATATGACTGTCGCCCTATAAAACTTTCCTAACTAAAGTGCACAAGGCACTCACAGGCCACACAAGTGCCTCAGTGAGACAGAGGCTTCTTTGATCTCTAAGCAACTACTTTTTAAAATGTTACTAGTTTTCCTCAAGTTAAAAGTGCATCTATATGGTTCTGTATTCACGAACACTGCCTTGGAACATGCTGAGTTCCTATTCGTACTGCAGCCATCCTCTGCAATGATATCCTATAATTAAATATTATTTTTATAAAAGATAGACTTCTTCCTTCCTTTTTTATTAAAGAGACATTCAATATGAGTGGGCATTGGATAGTCTACTTTAAAACAGGTCTGTAGTGATGAAGCAGCACCTTTGCAACTTTTAAATAAAGAGAACAGGTAATATGTGTATCTATCTCATGTCTGTGATCCAACAGGCTGAGCAAACAATCTCTGCTATTCCTGATTTCTTCTATGAGAAATTGTTAAGGAAATGGATGAACAAAACCAGCTCCTTTAATGATGCCTGTAAGTGACCTTAGTTCAGAACAGACTGGCCCAAATCTTCACTATTTAATCTGCAGTTTGCTTATTTGTGTAATTTTGCAGATTGATGTGCATGTGACCATGCGTGTAGGTGTCCACAGCTTACCCGTGGTGCTGCACAGGGACATAAAGTGGTCGTGACACCTGAATACAACTGACCAGGACGATGCTTCCCACTCAGCTCTTTCCATGGTGGCAGCAGGTGCCTTGGGGGGCTGCAGCAGAGACCGAGTCCTCCCTCTGCCCCCTCCTCCCAGTCCCAGCCAGGAGGGCCGGGCTTCAGATTCACCTCATCTACCTGCTGCGGTCACCCGGTGCCACAGAGCCTGGCATGTCGGCCAGGGGCTGAGCCAGACAACTGGCCGCTTGCTCTTGTGAGACAACGGCATCATGGCGACAATTCATGAAACAGCAGTGACCACAAAATGCTGCATTTAATTGCTCTTGCAGTACCAAAAACTGAGCATGGGTTGTGCCTGGGCAGCAGGCAGTATCACATGTAGCAGTAGCTCTTATTATTCTATAAAGCTTAAACACGCCCAGAGAAGAGGAGGGAAAGATGAGGTATGTAGCCAAAATTAAATATATGTATCATAACTATAGCACATGATGACAGCTAAAGAGAATAAACCAGAGCCTTCAGTGGTACATGCTAAGTGTCATCACACATACCTCTGCTCATCCCAACATGTTCTAACAGAGCAAAGCTTTGACTCCATCTGCAAGCTTTCTTTCTTCTTCTTTCCATTCTCTTAAAAAATATTACTAGATGTGGTAACCTTCCAAGCAATATATAAAACATGTAAATTCCGATTTAACTTTTGTAACTACAAGCCCAAAACGCAGCTATTTTCCAAAACGCACTCTGTTGATATGGCTCCCATCACTTTGGCAGAGACATGGCATAGCTACACCTTTCACAAAGGAATTCCGTAACAAAACGAGTTTTTACATGCTGGGACTAAATATTTTTAAACAGCACTCTCTGCCAACTTCAAGTTTCAGCTATATTTGTGCAACTAAAAAAAAAATTAAAAAAAAAGTCACACACATGTTTCTATACAAGATTAAGCTGCATTTCTGGTTAACCTCAGAATTATTTCATTTTTATATAAACATTTAATGAGAAAGTTTAACTTCTTCCCTTCAATAAGGAAAAGGAAGCCAAGCCACTAGAAAAACAGAGTCTTTCTATACGTACGTGTGTGTGTGTGTGTGCGCGCACACGCACTCATTTTAATTAAAAGTAATTAACAGAATACTGTGTTCTCACTCACAGTATGCTGTTACTACAGAAGACCTGTACACAGAGCCAATGCTATTTTGCTGAATGCTGCCAGCAAGCCAGATTGAATTATGCCACTAAAAATTTAAAACTAGAAGACTCAGAGGACATCATTAGCTGTAGCTGTCATGAGTTTCTCTCTAGAAAAGCAAAACAAAAGAAGAAACTACCAAACAGATTTGGCAACTTCTACCTTATAAAACCTATCATAGTGTAGGTAGTAGCTGTTGCGTTTGCTGACTTTCTTTTCAGATTTTGAGGCAGACAGATAAAAGGTTGAGCAATACACTCAGCATATCCTGCATTCCTTGCACTGAAAAATAATTCATGCCCTTGCTTCTCAAACCAGTAATTCCTTTCTCAAGCTTAACCTGGGAGAGTAGCAGAGGCCTTAGACTCCTATTAAACAAAGCAAATAAAAGCGATTCTGCAAAAGGAATTGGGAGAAGTGCCCTCCCTTCCCTAAAAATATTTTTTTTTCGTCAGTAGAGCACAGCCAGTCTAGAACTGTCTTTCAACTCCTTTCAGCTCCAGCAGCATTTCTATTACATTATATGACCATTCAAAGATTGCTAGAGCCCTAAACTTTTGAATCCACCCAGCAAAAAGGAAAGCAAAAAATTCTTTTTTCATGGGTTTATTTAAACTCTCCCTTTCATCCTGTCTTTGGAGCTATGGCAAATATTGTCTCTGATTTGGATCTTGCATAGCAGGTTAATAGCAACTGTATTTGTAGTTACCTACGTATGAGATATCATAATACAATATAGTAAAAGGAAACAAACTCAGTTAAAAATAACAGCCTGAAAATCTAGCAAATCTGGAGTCTTAGCGTTACTATCGACTTGGATAGAAAGCATACAAATCCTATGATAATAAGAGACGTATACTTTCTGGGAAAATCTGTATGGCTACACATGCATACACATCCTGAGTTGAGGCAGGGAGTGAAAAAAGACATTTGTTGTGTAGGGCCTTTAGATTGCAAGATGAATAACGTCCTTAATGGAAGCTCTCTTGTTTTTTCATTTATTGGGTTCTCAGTTCCTGGAAGGTGCAAGATGTCTCCTGTGGAGTATCTATTTCATCAGCAGAATGCTAGAGGAATTTCGGACTGTTTCTAAGTTTACCTCTTGGAGCTTCCCATGGTACCCAGCTGCTCATGTTTCCCAGGAAAATCAGGGAGGAGGTCTACTGCATGCCTGTACTCCAGAGAGGCAGAATGTGGCTGGGAGGACAGTCAGACCTAGAAAGCAATGCTGTTAGCCCAGCTAGATGCCTCCGTGTAGTTATTACTCCTTAAGGAGGAAGCAAAAAGGCTGGTAAAAAACTTACTTTAAGTTTTAATGCAAGTTTTGCTTGTGCAAGAAAGAAAAGAAGTAATTATAGCAAGAAAAAACCCCAATGAATGATATAAATATGTGAAACAAGAAAAGTGGTGTATCAACAATTACCTGGAGTTAAGGATTTATCTAAGGGGTATATTTTAATGGACTAGAAAGTCAATAAAATACCAGCAAGACAGACATGACAGCATGACCTGTGCTTCCCACCAGTCAGTCTAAACCAGTGACACACTGGTCACCACCTCTTTTTGATCCGGCCCCTTGATGAGCCTGTTCAAGTGCTAACCGGCGGAAACCTAATCCAGCAACACAGAAGGGAGCAGTTTTTGCCAGTTTAGCACCCTGAACTGGCTCACCCAGGATGCAGGCAGGAAGGCTCTGAAGGCAGGGAAAGGACAAGTCCGCAGCACTCGTGGGTTTAAAAGCACACAGAAGCTTAGAGACATACTGAACCTACATACAAATGCTTTCACACGTGCAACTTCTTTCATTCATCTGCCCATTCAAAAGGCAAGGCAAGATGCACCTAATTAAGAAAAGCATATGCCTGGCGTATATAGAGAGACATTCACTGATGCACACAGCCTTGCGAGTGGCCCTTTCAGGTGGGCAGACCCCACGTTTCCCATAAGGATTTCAGTGTTCTGACTTGACACCCCTTGATCTGCTGGCTTTAAGATCTGCGTGCTTAAAAAAAAAAACAACAACGGTATTTTGAGTTATTCAGTCATAAAAACAATTAATACAGTTCTACTGTCATCTCCTAACCACTTTTAGTTTCAATAAAAGCTTCGAACAATACACCTGTTGTGTCTACTGAATATAGTCCGTAGGTAAATGTGACACACTGCTTCTGGTCTAAATTTACCCACTCCAGTGAATTACTGAGTGTGTACCGTGAGGGATTCACAGCGCTATCCCAAAGTACCAGCTCCCTCTCAAGTGGAGCAACTTGTCAGCAGTATAGTTGGCCCCCACCACTCTGGGAATGAGCCAAAGAACAGAATGAGGCAGCATAAGGTAAAATGCTGAAATGTAAGAACCTGTAGAGTTCAGACCAGAGCTGTCACTTACCTTCAGGAAAAGTTATGAGTGACCATATTAACAAGGCATCAGCTCTTGGATTGTTAACATGAAACCTTCTCATTTGAGTGCCCTCCTGCAGCTGAGAAAACTGAATCCACATCAAGTCTGAAAGTCACTTCAGTATTCTGGATAACCGGGACTGCTACTCCATGGATAATAGATCTAATTTAGCAAATTCCTCCATTTCTTCTCTGTCGTACTTGTAAACTCCTTCTCAGTTTGTGCCATGTTATTGTGAAAACCTCCTTGGTCTCTTGGGTTTTCTCCCCCTCCTTCCTTGTCTAGGCAAGACAATGAAATGCAAATTTCCAGTGCTATGAAGACTTAGAAAAAGCGTTGTTTGCATTTCTGTTCACTTAACAAAGATGTTTTGTGTTCAAAATTTATCCTCAACATTTTTGCAAATGTGCATAGGAGGAAGCAGAGGAGTCTCCCTTCCTTTTCCTCCAGGCTGTATGCAGCTTGCTTTTTAATGTTAGCAGCATTCGAACTTCTAAGAAGTTGCAGGCTAGCGTAATACACAAACAATTTAAGGTCAGAAATTTATGAAATTTATTCTTAATAGTGTTCAGCCATGAGGATCCCCCTAGAGCTCTGTGACATTTGCTGTTCTTGGCCACAGTGCTCTAGATTCAACTCGTTCCCCACTTCAAGCCCTTGCCTTTGGTGTTTGCATCAAAGCAGAGTAGCTCTGGGCCCTCTGCACAGGAGGCACAAATCCACAAGCCCCCAGAAGGCCCCTCAGGCCACCCACGCCCTGCAGAGAGGCACCCACCTTTTCCCAGCAGTGACAGAGGGAGGTGAGAGTGATCACACCCTGTAGGTGGGTGCTTAACATCTGAGGAAGGCTGTCTGCAGACACTGTCGAATAGAGTATTACTGTTTTCACAGCCACTGAGATAATGCCAGGTGTCTCTCACCTTTCCTGGCACCAGGATGACTTGCCAGGATAGCATCTAACACCACGGCACAGGCTGAGATCAAGGGAGGAGGGAGCGACACCCAAAGGAGCTGCTATAGCTGTAGCACAGCAGAAGATGCCACAAGAGCGAGCTGAGAAAAAGGTCAGCTGTAACAGAACTAAGGACCACAGCTAAAATAAAACCTCACAAGCCATTAAGAAATGTTAGTGCAACCAGCAACAGGACTGGCCTGTGTAACTGAAGTGCTCCCGAGGTGCCATGTTCGAGCGACAGTTACAAATCGAAGTTACCGTAAGGTTTCCTGTAGGAGCACACTTCTTGCTATGTGGCTGGTTTACCTACCAGAGCATAAACTCTCTGAGAGAGAAGATTCTGCTCCCCCTGGTCTCCACCACTAGAGAAAGGAATTATATCAGCTCCCTTTGTCCAAACAGCTACAAAGAGAAAGGAGGAAAGAAAGATGAAGGGAACAACTATTATGGAGAGCAATTGGAAAGACAGACAGGACCCTTGGGCTGGAAGGGCTTTTGGCAGAAAAGGAAAAGGAGAAAATGAGGAAAAAAACCCAACCCCAGTACTGTGGGTTACACAGATACTAGCAGCCCTCAAATCTATAGCCTGAAGAGTAAGAACAAAAAGCAGTCTTAGCCCATACTGCAAGCCTCTGTACAAGAAATACGCACGCCTGGATCTTCAAAATATCTAGAAGTCTTCTTTGGGGAAAGCTGGGTGAATACACAGGAAGAGGTCACCTGCTCCTCTTAGCTGCAGTGCTATGGATGTACTCCTCTTGATAAAGCCTGCAGCACTCCTATGCCTTCTCATGAACTTCCATAAATGTTTTGCTATGCTGAATTGTGCAGCCAAGTCATATAATTACACAATAAAGCACAACTGCTCTCCTTGGTGCCATTCTAGCCTATCTAGCAGGCTCAGAAACCACCTAGCAGTCCACTTTGCATGGCACAGAAGTGTAGAGGAGGATGCTGAGGATGACGGCATCCAACAGCATGTGCCAAGTGGCCGTGAGTGGAAGAGGCAGAAAATAAAGGACACCTTAATTAGTGGGCAATGCTGACACGGTCTTTAGCTCACGCTGCTTTGTCTTCCTAGCATAGATTTCTACAACTGGTATTGTTCCCTGTCCATTATCAAGAAATGAGTTCATAAGATTGGCTCAGGAATTGCCTATGTGCATGAGAAAGTGTGAGCTTTCCACTTTCCAGTGTATTATATTTACTCATTTTATGTTAGATGCACAGACACTAGGACTGGGACAGCAAGTGTTTTAGCTCCTCTTCAAACACAGTAAAAGATGATCAAATGAACAAAGACAGCACATACAGGATGCTACCACAGAAGCACTGGTTTCCATACTGAACCAAAAAACAAATGCTATTTTCTCTCTGCTTTGTAATTATTCAGTACTGTAAAGACCAGGAGATGTTCTTAACGTTTCCTACTTGATACCAAATTTAATACTTTCCATGGTATCTGGAAGACTTTTGTGATATCAGTCATTTGCTTTGTGTGGCACGAGCAAGTTTCAAATGCATGAAATGTCACGGGGAAGCTAGATTTCATTGCTGTTCACAACTGTTACTTACTTCAGCAGCCTGAACCTGTGAAGGCGCTTGTTTTAGCCAAACGGATACATAGGAGGTGCCTCATCTGTGTGTTCACAGGCTGCATCAGAAAGTGCAGGTTGTGCAGCACAGCTGTAATTCAGAAAACCTCGCTCGGGCTGTGACGTGCACCTCCTACTTACCGAGAGCATTAATGACTTACAAATCAAATACCGTAACTCTGAGAGACCTGGTAACAGGCACAGCATCACAGTGACACTCCAGCACTGAAGTCTTTTTTCCCCCCACATAACCACGTTGGGAAGAGCAGCCATAGCACCACAGAGCCCTGAAACAACATGGGACTCTCGCTCTACGTCATTAAATGCTATTTCGCTAAATTGAAGGCCACAAGGAAGTCATATTGTATCCATAAGCACATGTATGCCACAGGCCTCTCCCCTTCCAATATTTCGCTCAGCTGTGGATCATTCAAAATCCCACGGAAGAAATATTTCAACATTCATACCAAAAAAAATAAAAATAAAAAAAAAAAAAAGTAAGAGGAGGACCTTCCACCCCGCAGTGGACACCGTATTCAAACCACACTGCCAAATATTATATGATGTCCTTTCCAGAGTTAATTTTTAATTTCCTGACTCTACTGCATAAGAAATTTTCAAATTGTCTTGGCAGTCACTTCACGGCATGTGCAGACCTAATTGCAGAAGTGAATGCAGAGTCAGCCCAAATGAAAACCTCCGGACTAACTGAAGAATTTCTGCAGAATTAGTTAGTTGGTTGAATTAAGTTCCAGAGAGCCCTGCAGTCCAAGAAACGATTACAAATGCAACGCAAAGGGTGCAAACCCTTCTTGCCCCAGCCTGCTGTGCGGTAAGGGAAGGCAGGTGTCTTCAACATGTCACTCAAAAACCCGATGATTTTCCATTTTCATTTTTTAATGCCGCAATTCATAACCCACAGATGTTGTGCAAGGCTATAAATCTTGGCACCCTCTCCATTACAAAAGAATTTCCCCTGGTATTCAATTTTCTTTGCTTTACCTTAAGTCACCCTAATCATGCTGACATCTACCATCGATGATTATATTAGCCCTAAAAGATCCTTAAACAAATGAAAAGGACTGACTTCCACTCCTAAAGTTCTGCTTCCAATTTTCTAAAGGAAATTAAATAATGTATAAATCAAATGCTGGGCGCAGGCCCAGGCAGCTGAACATCGCTTTGTCCTTTCAAAGTGAAGAGGAAGTGTCTGCTACAGAAGGGACAAGCCAAGAGAAATAAAGCTTAACCCCAGCTCCATATGAAAGTGATTTGGGATAATCGGGGGAATCTGCAAAGAGGTTAAAACGGGGACCACATACTAACAGGAGAACTTTACATGATGATCAAAAATATATCAAGAGCTGACCTTCACCTGGGGGAACTGCACAGCCCTGGCAGTCTGTTACACCGGAGCCGGGTATGAAGGGCAGGAGAAAGAAGAGTTGAGCAGGAAGTCAAAAATCTATTTATAGCTGGCATTTGTCATGTCATGGTAATCTTATCTGGTTTTTTTTTTCAGTTTGCAGGATTTATAAATAAGTACTGCCCGACAACCTTACAGCAAGTCAGCTACTCAGTAAACGTACACGCTACTTTCCAGTTCTCCTTTAGCTAATACACACTACCTAGATTATTAAGTCAGCCACTGAGGGACTTCTTAATTTATGTGCTATTGATGGACTGCTGATCCTCCTCTTTAACACAGCATATATCTAGAAGGGGAAAAAGCAGTAAAAATGTGCTAGATATATACCTGGTATTATTCTCTAAGCAAGCAATTGCTTTAATTGCCACAAGGCATTTCTTAAAACTATTGGGAACAGATGTATTTCATAATACGATTTCTCTATTAAAAGAAGATCCTGAATAAGTTTGCATGGCTTCAACAAGAGTTTATGCTGACATTTCTGCACACAGAAGAGCAGATTTGAAATCTGAGATCAGCACTGGACTTCATAATCAGGGTCAACATAACCCTATTTGCATAACCTAAACACTGATGGAGAAAAAAAGATGTGACATTCAGCTGTTAATGCTACAACTATGTACACTCTTGGCTATTTACAAAATCTTCTCCTCATTTTTAAAAGGTACAGAATAGTTTAGATGCAATGCAAATGGCCCTTAAACTTAGATGGCAGAAGAGTCTAGTCTTTACTCTTTCCCAAGAAACCAGCAAAATTATTTTCAGCACTGTCATTTAGCCGTTGTTTGGTCTGTCACAACACTAACTGAGTAGCTGGCAAAGCAGGGATAGCCACATAAGAGCTGCATATACATGTGAATTCAACAGACATCCTGCCTAGCTGTTGCAAACATGTCAGGAAATGCTTCACTGTTTTTAAGGGAAAAAAAAAAAAAAGTAAATCCCCAAACAAAAATCCTACTGATTTCTTTCCCTTCTAAAAAGTAGCATCTGTATACACACTCATAGTTTGTATACACTTCTATTTTGTAGAGTTATTTTTGATTTAAAGTAGGTAACGAATGCTACTACCAATAAAGTCTCAGGATACAAATTCATCCGAACATTAAGCACACTTGATTCAGAAGAATTAACGGGTTTACTGAGTTAACAGACTTGTAATTTACCAACAAGTATCCATCTATTTCATGAGAGCTACAAAAGATTAGAACAGGCTTCAGGAACACTATTTTAGTATAAAGCAGCAATTCAATCAGCTCTCGTCAGCTGGGAGATTCTCCTATCCATCTCCCTGCTACCTCTCTCCTGACAGACCCCCTGCAAATGAAGCATTAGCCCATGCTAAGGCTGTGTTTAAAAAAGCAAACCAAGCAAAGGAACTAGGGGGCTTTAGTGGGACCACAGGGCTTTATACAAACACTGCTAGAATAAACTCCTCTGTAAAGACCTCCGAGTTTCACATCACTTTGTCTCTGCAGGTTACCAAATATCAATAACAAGAAGGAAAAAACAAACCATAAAGAAGGATGGGAAGAACTAGGAAGTTTTCACAGAATGTGGTTGTTTGCCGTCCTTGAATTTAAACAAAACCAGACACACAATATGTTACTCACACATGAAAAGAGGAGAGCCAAAGAGGGAAGGAGAGACTTCTCTCTTTTCCTCTCTCCTTGTTTCAAGAAAGCATCCCTGAAAGCACACAGGCATCTGCTTCGGGTTCCCCTGACGTCAGTAAACACAACTGAAGTAAAACACATGCTTAAATACGTTCCAAAACACTTATCTGCTTTTAATAATTGGATGCTAAATGGAAGCTATAAATCAATGAGCAGAACATGTTCAATCAACAAACAAGACCTTTTTCGACTTTAAGGAGATGGTACTTACTGGTTCTGCAAAACTTTGGACTCAGTTATACCCATTTTTAGAACTAGAGACAGTTTCTAATGCAGGATTCAATCAGTTAATTTATGAATGCTAAAATATGTGCACTGGTAACAGAAAGGAGTTGTGATAAATACCACTGTGTCCCATTTCTTTGGTGCTTTATGCCCTAAACACGGCATTAACATTAAATAGTTAAACTAGTCACAGCTAGGTTGTTATGTGCAAAGCACCTATCAGAAGTAGTGGTATCCTGGGTTCCCAAACTCCCATGGGGTATGTATTTAACATAAAGATCTTCTACAAACTACGGTCCTTCGGTCCTTCACTTTCACAGTCACGAGAATCTTCTGTTCCCAAGGCATAAACCATCTGCATTTCACATCTAAGCTTGTTAAATACCTGACGCAGAACGCCAAGGGCTTCCACCGAGAGCCATGATACAAGCAGAGAGCAGGCAATAAAACAGTTAGTCACTAAGTATTTCTACCTATTTTTAAAATATCGATGTCTCCAGTAAAAGGAAAATAGGAAGAAAAGTGAAGGTCTGGTACAAGGCTACTCATCCCTGCTGGATAATTTTGCTAAGGCTGCTGGGCAGGAAGCTGTGGTCGGCAGCTCAGGCAGCATGCGGCCGGTGCTCTCGGGGAGGCTGGGAGAGGGGTGAGAAATATGGGCTCTTCCGCTGGAGCGTGGGAGATATTACACACCAGGGACCTCGGCGGGGTTAGGCAAAAGTCGCTCCAAACAGGAGTGAGCCATTTGACTATCCCTTTTCTAAGGGACTGAACGTAGGATTACAGGTCTTGGCTCTGCCACAGATGTCATTTTTCACCACCTAGCGAGCTCTGCTGACACCTGGGACGGCTTGCCTTCCTGGGATCAGTGCTCATTCACATCCTAAACTCCATGGACCATTATTAGCTCCCTGGGACAGACTCCAGTTCGTTTGATCCTGTGGAGTAATGTCCACGCGTGTGTGTCGTCTTTATACGGGTACTCATTCTTACTTAAAAATTTATCGTCTGCCTACTGGAAATAACAAGACCTGTAATAATCTACAGTGACTTTGGGGTTGTTACTGTCTGCCACAACCATTTATTATTTAAGCACAGGATATTGCCTCTAATGTCTCTTCTCCTCGAAATGAGGTGCGTGCTGAGGAGCAAAAGAAGCCTGACCCGAAGCTGAACAAGTGTTAATACATACTTGAAACGGGCACAAAGGAATGCGGGGGGGATGCACGGCCGGTGTGCGCAAGCCTGACGTGCCTGTCTCCAGCAGCTCCAGGACACCCCCTTGCCCGGAGCTGGTCTCTGTGCGTGGATTCCCGCCGCCCCTGTTCTGCCCACGGGCAGCAGCTGCTGGGGTACCTGGCATGGCAGGGACTGGTCCCAGGGACTGCCATGGAAATTACTGTAGTGGGATCTAGCCCTTCGGTAACAGGCAGGATTGGGTCCTAAATTAGCAAGTCCCAGCTTTCATTAGGTTTATTTGTCCTCAGGCCAATTTATCTGCTGGCGTAACTCCCCCGGCGATTGTGCCAGCAAAGACTTTGGCCTAATAATTTCAGATTCATTTCTGTAGCATCATCTTTGTGTGGCTTTGGGAAGACTACTTGTATATCCCACTATAGACCTTGCAGAAGCAAACACCAATTCTGAAGGACCATTTTGACTACGCAACTGCTCTTTCAAGATAAAAGCCAGAGTAGCCTAGACCACGAGCAAAAAAATCCAGACTGGACTGTTTAACAAATATGGAAAGCTAATGCTCTCTTGTATATTGTTTTGTGAGTTATTAGCACCTAAATAGTCTTCATGGTTGAAAGTGTATTAATGAGCTGGAAGACAAAGCGATCTAATCAGAAGAGATCAGCAGTAATTTATCCTGCAGAAGATTTACATGCAGCAGCCATGTGTGTTTGTTTATGATCTCTACATCTGGTAATGAGTTTTTGACATGATGGAAAGCTGCGGTAGAATAATGCACTCTGTTCCTCACGCTGACTAATTAATGCTCTACTTAATCTGGAAAAAGGCACTTCAAAAATAAACACTAATTTTCAGCAGGCCATAAAGAATAGGTAACAACTGAATCACATAGCATAGGCCTAAAAACTGCTGTAGCAACCTCACAAGCATTAAAAAAGGTGATTTTTAACTCCCAGAGTACCATGAGAAGAGCGTGTGCACACATATACATACCTCTCTGACACTGCAAATAGTATGTTAATGTTTTAATTTTTTCTGAAAAACAAGTGCAAGTACACCTTTTCTCCTTGCTGCAGTTTTCCTTTTGCACTGCTTCAAGAGCAAGAGACCGTAGGTACCTACAGAAATGGTCAAAGCTGGCGTATAATCTGTAGGAATGACAAAAACCAGTACGAGATGGCAGAGCTAAAATATTCCCCATCAGTCACGCGCTGGGTGTTAAACTATGGCTTGCGTTCACGTTACCTACATAACACCGTTGGCCATCGCCCTCGACCTCATCTGACAATTGATAAAATAAGCAGTAAATAACAATTTCCACAAGCAACATTGACAGGAAAAGCAGCCAGTGTAAAGATGGTCAGACATTTGAATCCCCACCACAAAAACAAAGCCTGGGGAGATGCGGTGTTCAGCCGGTCCTCTGCTCACAGGGCTGGCTGCTGCGGGGGGCGCGCAGCGGGGGCTCAGTGTCCTCAGCTTCCACCAAAGCCATTCCATTGCTTTTAGTCATTTCACCAAGACCTTGTCTCCACAGGATGTTATGCTGGAACAGCTACTGCATTTACATTCACACCCTATCTCATTCCAGGATAACTTCCTCACATTGACGTGCCCTTAGAAGTACAAGAAAGAGCGTTCGTCTGTGGCTGCATTTAGCCCTAGGCTGGAGTCTCACGAGGTAACAGAGAATAGCGATCTGGCTTTATCTTATACACTGTGCTAATGTATATCACCACCCTTTGGCCTGAAACCAACTTCTTCTCTCTAATCTCCAAATCATTTCCCACAGAAAGCACGTACTTTCTCTAGCCCATGAAAGAAGGCAAGGACTTTAGGAAAATCAGAGGGGTTGCAGGGCATGGAAAGCCTGTGTGAGCTGCGTCCAGGAGCAAATTTCCCAGCCTAAGATACCGGAGCTATGAAATGGCCCCTTTCAGTGACTGAGAAATTACTATGGTGGCTAAAAGAAAAACTGCTTTGGCTACAACTACTGAGGAACACCACTGCAGAGCCTCGGGACTGATTCCCCAGCTGGAATTAAAGGTAAGTCAGATAAAAAGAGATAAACACAGAGCAAACAAACGAGTGGAGATTGAAGCTTTTCATGTATATTGAAGTGACAGTGTCAAAATATGGTTTCTCCTGCCAAGCACAAGTCCTACCCTCCCACTCACACAGCCAGCATACAAAGTCTGTAACTCAGGAGCTCTTGTGTGCTCCTTAGCTGCAACAGAAAATGCACTTTTGCAGTCCTCACAGCTCAGACCCCTAACCATACCCCACAGAGACCATCTGCAATGTTCCTGTCTCCCTGTTCAGATTTCCCATGGTGAGCAGCGAGGACCAAGCAGAAAACCACATCTGATGGGGACGTTCTGGCAGATATACCCTGTGAGGTACAACCAGGTAAGGTCAATAATGACAGGGATGGCAAGCTGTTGAAATGGAATCAGCAATTTTCTAAAACCACTTTGGTTTCAGGAAAAGAATGTGCAGGCTGAAGACTGCAGAGAAGCGCCAGCCCCTGCTGCAACACTAAGCACAAGGGAGCAAACAGCATGTCATTTCTGGAGGTGACCAGTTTTCTCTGCGTTTCGGCAATGCCTTCCCAATAAGGTGTTTATTATGTTTTTTGTTGGTGCCTGTACCTCTGTGGGTTCCTATGTCTACAGAACATCTTTGTTCCATTTAGACTAATTCCTTCTGTTCTTTGCTTGTGAGAGAAAACAAGTTACAGCTTCAAACCAGGTAGGGCTGCAGTTTTAGTGCTGCAGAATCCCCTTACCCACTTTTTCTCTTTCCTCAATTCTTTTCTATCTGATTTACTGTTTACTTACAGACCATATGGGAAACATGTCAGGAAAGCATGCATCCGGGTTCATGTTCAGAATAAATACTTTTTATGACTATTCCCATGACCTGCAGCAATAGACTAGATTAGTCACCCACAGCTATGTATAATCATACAGTCATTTAAATACATTTTCCAAACAGAATATGCTTTAAGATACAGATCAACTAAATATTCCTCCACAGGCTTTCTAACACCCATTTCCTACAACTTTACCATTTCCACCCAAGACAGAAAGCGTTATCTTTCAAGTGTGGAGTCCATATAAATATAAGAACATAAACACATGGGTCCATGTGAAAGTGCAGCCTGCAGACCATTAGTGCTACCTGGTCTGCTCAGATCTCTTAACAAAAGAACGATGAAGTGCAGCAGAAAAAGAGCTGAAAATGGATGCTGATGTTGAAGTAAAAGTGCCATCTATCAACATGTGCAAAAAAAAAAAAAAAGCCCAGAAAAAAAAATTCTTTTTTATTCCCTGCCTGTTCCAGAAAACCAAACTCCCTCTATTTTTAGGGTCATCCAAAAGCAGAATTGTAAAAGCTTCCTGCTGAACAGAGAACAGAATATTTCCCAAGCAGAATATATCATTTAATCCAAACCCAAACAAACACAGGGTCAAATTCAGCCTCACCCATTACACTTAGCAACAAAATTGAAAGGAAATCTTGAAAAAGTCATTTTGAATTGAAATACTTAAAATCTTTTCAAGCTGAAACATTCTGAATTCTATTTCTAAGGTAAAAAATTAAGTCAATGACACAAAACTAAATAAATTATTCAATTTAGTCTTCTAAATAATTTTTACCAGAAGAAAGCCTAAAGAAAAATGTATAGAAGTAAAACTAATAACTGCATTTTTTCTGTGTAAGTAATGAGAGCTCTACGCCCTGTACTACTTCATCTAATTGAGGGCTTTTTTTTTAATTTGTCATCAACCTCTGGGTTGAAGAAAAATCTGATGTGTCCCTTTTGCTTTGGGAAATGGTTCTGATAATCTTTTAAGCGTTGTTGCACATGCAACTGCCAGGAGTGAAGAATGCTCGTAGCTCTCCCCCATCTCCCCTCCCCACACCATCCACCCCGCCGAAGCCGAAGCCGGCAAGCTCATCTGCTGCAGGATATTTGCAGAACATCCCATCAGCCAAACTGACTGATTGCATCATGTTACAAGACTTAACCAGAACACATGGAAATCTTCCTTTTGTCAAAATCATGCACAAAAGATAAAAAACCCACAGATTTCACAACGTAACTTGGCTTTTTATAGCTCTTTTTTTTAATGAAATGGAGGTCAGGTGTTAGTTACTTCTACAGGCAAATGTTGGAATACTGTTGTAACCCTCTAAAAAGGGAAGGGGCTTTGTTTTTCCTTCTTTTTAAGAAATGCTTTCCCCATATGTTTCTGAGATGGTGTGCGAAGTACTATAAAGTCTTTCCATCTCACTACAACGTTGCAGTTCAGCAAAACGCTCAAGCAAATGCTCAGCTGTAAGCACCTGAGGAAGTCTCCCCCTCGTCAGCATAAAGGATCCTGAAGGACTTGCCCTCATTTCTGAAGCGAAGCACGTGGTGAACAGCTTTCCTGAACCGGGGCCTTTCAGTATGCTGGCTGTCAGGCGCACGCAAGCCCATGGTATCAACCACGCTGCACAGAAAGTCGAGCTGTTCCCGGAATAGTCAGTGATCGATCTCTGCCGGCCAGCCGCCTTCTCTGCCAGCTCCATTTGAACTCAGAAAACTTGGTATCTGGAAACTTACTTAAAACTGCAAATTTCCTTTCAACTGGTTTTCTTGTTGTTCTGCTTGTTTTGGGGGCAGAAGGCTGGAGCAGGAAGAGTCATTACATTGTGAAAAGCAAAAAAACACATTTTCATGTGTGATTACTTATATTAATATGTATCATTTTACATACATAGTACATCTACATATGGAACCTATTATTATTGAGGAAATGTTTTTTTAATGAGGAAGACTGAACAATACTTAAGAGAGAAAATGTTCAAACCGATGTTAATTTGCAGCAGAAGTAACAAAATATTTTAATAAAAAACAGTAAAAAGACTGGCCTTCGCATCCAGGATCAGCCTGGTCCTATGTTTACACCTTGAGAAAAGGACTCGACTCGCATGGCTTTTCCAAGCTTTGCAAACCTCCTAAGTTGAAATTTAAACTCTGACTCTGTCAAGCAGTTTTAAGAATAAGACCAGTACTTCAGCTCTAGAGAGAAACAGAGATAGCTCATTCTATTTCTGTTTACCAGATCCATGGAGGCATTTTTACTCCCTTCACTTTTTTTTTTTTTTTAACAGAGCCTGTGCCTGCCCTCCCTTCCTAGCCCCCAAAATAATCCAACGATAAATTAAAAAAAAAAAAGGGATTTAGGTAATACAATCACTTCTGTATAAATGTAGCTAATTATATTCTCAGTTGCTGAGCGCTGTTTCCTCTCCCTCTCCCTGCACGCTGGGGTTAATTAAGCTTTCCTTACATGTTTCATATGAATTAAGAAGAAACAAACAACAAAAAACCCTCACTATTTTCAAATGAAAAAAATCTGGTGCTAAAAAGTCCTGGCAGGCTAAACATTAGCAAAGTAAAACTGCTGGATTTTAAATGGTAAAAACCAAAGTGACTAAAAGATCTCTGTTTTAAAAATGAGAGACTTCCAAGAAAGACCGTTCACTGCAGGAAAGAGGTCCTTTCTTTCAGGAATCATCTCAAAACCAAGGATGAATTATTACTATTAAAAAAACCCCTCAAAATAGACTCACTCTGTTATCATAATGCACATATTAATGCGTATTTGCTATTCCTGCCAAATGTTATCAGTGCTGTTCCGACTCGCAGGGAACAACCTGTTCTGTGCAGATCCTGACTGGGCTAGGACTGGACTAGGTTTATCATTTTAACACCAGTAACATTGTTTTGTTCACCTTGAGAAACCACAGCATGAGCAACGATCGCAAGATGATACTGCATGGGTCTCTTCAGGAAAGACCTTAGGAGACCGGGACTGCGAGATCAGTAGAGCAGCTCCTGTGGTCCAGGGAGCTGTCACTGGCCGTGGCTCTCACCACCTACGTTAACTCACCCTCTTTTTTTACTCTTCTCAAGCCAGTAGTTTGAAGCATTTTCTTTTAATAGGTTGAACTACTTCTGTTTTTCTTTTTTCCTTTCCTTTTTACTTTTCTTTTAATTTAGCAACTTTCTGAGCTTCCTTGCTGTGTTTTCCAAGTCCCTCTTTCAATGGTATGGTATCAGAACGGCAGTGAAACCAGCAGCAGCCATTCTATACTGGTAACATCCCACAGGAGCCAGGTACCAAAACAAATGTGTGGCTTGCAAAAGACACAATTTGTAATAATGCCCCAGAGGTATTTTGAATATAGTTCCTGATTTTGAATCGGCACACTGCAAAAACAGTCCTACTTAGCATATGGCAAAAAATAAGACACATTATAATTTGTTCTGTTACTTAGGTGGCGCATAGATACTACCAAATACAACACCTAATGCCTTCTGAGTCTTACGTAACAACAAATTTCAAATTATAAGTGTCAGACAGGCATCATTTCAGGCACTGAAATATGATTAACTTGTTACCAACTATGATGCATCAAACGATTTATCAAATTCACAAGAAAGAAGAAACCAATGAGACAACCCAACCTATCTCCCAGCAAGCCCAGGACTGTTTCCAACGAAACGCAGACTGACAGAAGAGGGATTTATTACCACAGTTTCTTAATGCTATGTTTTATAATTTAGCAAGCCTTCCTATCGTGCTCCACATGGTACTTTTACCAAGCATGATAAGCTCACCTGGATTTCCACCGCCTGCCTGACCGCAGGCGGGTCACTCGCTGCCTGCACACCTTTGATGCTGCGTCTCTGTAGCCCATTTCTACAGATGGACCTATTTTTGAAAGAACTTATTGGATGGCATTAATCTCATGGGGACAAGGGGAAAATAAAAAAAAAAAAAAGAGAGTTTTACTGCTTAAAAAAAGATGTGGTAGGTGTGGCAGATTTGTTTTTAAAAGTCAGGCTGTTCTTTAACATGCCTACAGTATCACTGAGGCCACACTGAGTTGTACTCAA
Organism: Sula dactylatra; assembly: GCA_013389905.1. NCBI lineage: Eukaryota > Metazoa > Chordata > Aves > Suliformes > Sulidae > Sula > Sula dactylatra. Next base: position 229,303 of record WEKW01026422.1, read on the forward strand.
TTTCAAAACACCAATTCAAAGGAGAGGGATTCATCTGGCCACTGTTCCTCACAAACACATATAGCCATGTCTCATATTAGAAACCTGTAAAAAGAAATACTGAAAGACCTGGAAACAGTTACAATAACTTAGCTTGGGACTAAATGAAACAGAACATGCCTACTCTTTGATCCCATTAAAATTCAAGGGGTTTTCTTGGTCATGGAAAAAATCATTTTGCTGTATCAAAATCCAATCGCACAACACAGCATTGCGTAGTTCATGCATCAGTTGGTTTGACATGAATGAACTGTTCGGAAATGACAGGCATGTAAGTGACAGCAACAGAATATGGCTGCAAAAATACATCTTACCTTGAAAATTAAAAAACAAAATCTTAATACATCTTCTGTTATATCTGCTATCTAGTTAATAATATACATTAAATTAGGAGACATTTTAATCTTTAGAAATTAAAGAAATAATCCTTGGATTTAGCAAGCTCAAACATGTATTTGATTTTAAATGCCTTAAATAATTCCATTGGTTACACAGAATTTTTTATGCACATGAAAAACTCTGAAATGCTGTAGGGTAATAATCTAAACCTTGACTAGGCTAGAAATAAGAAGATATTAATAGTCTGGCTTTGGCTGAAGTGATAAAGGTGATGAAATTCAGCTGAAGAGTTAAATTCAGATTTCAAATTTTCTCAGACTTTGAAACTTGGTCAGACCAATTTCTAATAAGCCATTAAGAAATAAATATCTTCCTTGGTGCAACACATATATGAAAGTAATGAAAAATATGTTCATGGTAGATAACAGTTGGTTCAGATTTGTAAGCACACACTGCAGACTATTTCTTAGTTCCTTGGTAGAGGGTACATCGATGAACACTGTGATGTCTCTTTGCACTTTCATGACAAAAGAAAACATGAGTAGTAACACGCTTTCATAGACTGAACACTAAAAGAGCTAATGAGAGATCTTTTTTGTTCGTGTTCATGATTAATTCCTACTTCTCTAGCTTTCATGTACAAATTAGACAGCTTGGAACAGAAACCTTACAAGTTATTTATGAAATCCACTGCACGTGCAGAACCGAAGGAAGCTGACTGCTGCAATACACAACTAGTCAACTGGAACCCAGATAATGAAAACATTTTTGGTTTGAAATAGCTACAAAATGTCATATCTCCAGGATTACCTGGTTTTAAAATACCATGCCTGGCTGGATGATTCATTTGCAGCTTTTGCTGCTTCACCTTTAACAGCAAGTTAATTGCACGAGCTAGGGGATGTTCACTTCAGAGGAAGAGCTGGCAGACTCACTTTCAACACTGCAAAGACAGACCTCTGTATAATTAAGTGCTAAAGATAACATGAACATCTATAGTGCAATGTATATGGTACAAGTTGTCACCCAAACATGAGTTTCTGAAAATCCTAAATCTTAGAGAAATAATTAAATATATAGTAAAAGCCCCTACTATGCCTTCACAAGTAAGAAAGGAGACACACACACACACACACGTTTGTAAAGGGTAACGCAAGCAGGACACAAAACCCGAATGAGCTCTCTGTTACTATATGAGCAGGCCAAATGAATGCAATGATAATACTACCTGAGTGATAATACTACCAATTAATTTTTAAATAGTCTTTAACAAAAGTTGAGATCTTTTTCCATCATGAGAGAGACTTTTTGTCTGTATTTTTATATCGTCCCGAGTAAAATGGCTGAATTGCAAAGACACAACACTATCCTAGAATAATGAAAGGAAGGAAAAATACTTCTGCTCAGGACTGACATTTATCGATATAAAATAGCCATTTTTTGCCATTGTTGGAAGTAAGGGAACTAATGAAAGTATGCAAAACCATTTTGATACCACCGCTTTATTTCCTGCACATGTTCGTAACAAAATGCATCTCCCCCCCTCCATACGTGTTGTTCATTAACTCTCCACAATAAACACCATACTTCCATATCACACATTTGAGAGCACTCCTAAACTGGGAAGTTGGGCAACATCATCGCTCTATGCAAAATCAGCCAAGTCCAGTCAGGAAATGGATTAATTTGAAAGCCTTAATTAATGACTGAACATTTATACAGCCAAGATTTATGAGTTACAAGGAATAAGTTCAAAACATAACACTCCCACCTGCATGCAAGCTCTCTTTTTAATGGTAAACAATTAGCCTAGGGTAAGATACTCTCTGAATTCTCAAGTCTACTTTCTTCCTCCATCTTCCAACCACCGATAGAAGACAAATTAATTTCATTATTTTACCCCCACCCCCCTCTTCCATAAATATAGTTATTAATAGACGGGCTAATGCAGATAAAATACAGATTTTTCTTTTTAAATAAACAATGAGTTTCACAATTTTTTTAGCTCACAAGTGCAAAAACAGCATACAAAAGAAGAGGAGGAAAGGAAAGAAAATAATACTTCCTGGATAGATAAATTTATAGAACTTATTTTCTATAGATGCATGAAGCAAATCATAAACAAGAAAAGGAAGGTCTTTTTATATATATATATACACACACACACACACACACACAGAGATACATACTTATTAAAATACATACAATCATATAAAAAAACCTCTTAAAATCCAAAAAGATGCCAGTCTTTCTTTTTTGAGTTTACTTCACTGAATTCACAAATAGTTTTGCAAATTTAGTAACAAGGAATGTTAGAAATGAAGAATAAGTTTTCAGCTTTTACTATTTTGACTGTATTCCACTTCTGAAGAGAACTGACATCTTATTATGATGAGCGCTTACTGTTTGAATATTAAAACAAGTCTGCCAGCTCTTCTTTGGAAGTCCTCAGGCCTTAAACCAGAAAAGTAAAAATCAAGAAAAGTTTTGTTCTCTCTTGTTTATACTAAATTACTGAATATATTTTCTTGCCTGCAAATTTTGTTTCGCTAACAAAGGAGTGCACTTTGTTTTTTCCCCTGGTTTATGTACCACGTAACTACACAAAAATAACCACAGAAATGGCAAGATCCCATAAAGTGGTAACACGTCTGATTACAAGAGTCCGCGATGAGCCCGCGTCCCTACAGCCATACTGTATACCCTCCCTGGCAAGAGAACTCCCCAAAACATTTCTCTCCAGGTACACAGCCACAACTACAACTTGCGGAGGTAACCAGAAATGCAAGCAGCATGTGGCTTTTTTGTTTGTTGTTTTTTGTTTTGTTTTTTTTTTGTTTGTTTTGTTTTGTTTTGTTTTGTTTTTGGGGTTTTTTTTTCCTGCTTGCTTGTGGCGGTGTGGCAACTGTCATTGCATATCACAAGAAAAATCCCCAACAACCTGGCCTCCTGGCTTCTTCTCTTTGGTCCTTCATTCTTGGCTGAACGACGAAAACCATGCCTTGCAAGGGAAAGTGGCTGCCAAAGAAAGATTGAGCAGAAAGAGTTTTCCTGACACGGACTCACAAATACTTGGAAACATCCTGCCGCAGATACTCACAGAGTCTAACCTATGAGCCGGGTACATTCCGCCCCCCTCCCCACAGTTTCTCATCAAACAGGAGCTCACTGGGAGCAGTTCCAGAAGAAGACAAAGTTGATTTATCCCAGTAAAAAACACAATAAGACCAAAATATACAAGTCAAAACAGAAGACAGATTGCTGCTCTTCCACTCCTTTCTCTCCAATGGCGTGCTTAACTGCACAAGTTTAATGGTAATAGTCTAGTTTTATCACAAATTTACTTTGTTTGCTAGGAAATGAAGTATCAAGCACCACAAAGCCAATCTCTGTAAGATACCAATTACTCTGAAATCATAACTAATTCCCGCCCTGCTTCCCTAAATAAGAAAATAAACCATCAAACAAACAAAATCCAAAGCAGCTCTTTTAAACTGGGAAAAATGCTTTTGGTTCTCCTCCCCTGACAATGAGGATGTCAAGACCAATTAGCAATTGCAGTCATCTTGGATTTTGCTCTGTTTTCTTCCACTGCAAGTGATCAACTCAGATCCGATGGCTCACTTTTACACATGCAGTCCCATGGACAAATTACAGAAGACTAAGACCTGAAAGTTTGGGTTTTTTCTACCCGACTGTCCTTGACCTCTTCATTACCCAAAGACAGGAAACAAAAAGCTTAAGCTGAGAACTAGGTGATAGTTTGAAAAGTTTAATTAAAAAGCAAAAGGGTCCATGGCATTGCTTCTAACATAGCTAATAATTTGCTGCAGAGTTATTATTGTGCTGTTTCCATCTGCCAATAACCATTTAATCCTTTTGCCAAAGGCAGTGTAAAGCTTTATGTATTTCCATATGTACTTAAAGGAAACCATAAAACATAACTTGGAAATAACAACTTCCAATTTTTGATATACAAAAATCTGAGCTACAGTAGCGTAAGCTCCCATCAGATTTTCAGTAGTGCTGAGAAACGTTACTTGACAGCTCCTACTCCAGGCAATCGTTTGAATGCTAAGACCAAAGTTTTGTGCCAATACAAAATCTTTGTTAGCATTCAAACACAAACCAGAAAGCCGGCTAAAGATAGCTCCCCTTAAAGTGCCTTCTTCAATGGGATTGCAGCTCTCCTTCTTATGAACAGCCGGTGTTCAGGCATGCTGTGAAAACAGAAGTTACATGGCAAGAATGAGAATTTCCCTGTTTGACAACGTAGGTTTGGCTGCAAATACTTGAAAGCTTCCCTGTTCCCACATCCAGCATCAGTGACTATCTCAATTACTGACAACCTCTCAAACTGTTTCAGAATTACTGCTTAGCAGCTTAATCTCATCAAAAAGCCTCCAACTCCAACAATGTTACTGCTAAAGTCTGTGGATAAAAAAAGCAAGCAGCACAAAACCAGATATTTCAACTATTCTTTCCCCAAAAAAAATCTCACTTAGAAAAATAAAATTATACATAATCAAAACCCCTCTGAAAGGAAAACAGCAGAGCGCATTTTCAAACTCAAATAACCTAATGGGATGACAACAAGCGTGTAAGTTTGCGGCTCATACACATTTTCAGGGATAGGAAGTATTAAAGCATATAATAATTAAAATGTTAAGAAAAAACCCAAACAAAAATCCTCTCCAAACACTTCATCAGTAATGGCCATCCCTCCCCAAATAAACTCGACATTTACTTTACACAAATGAAATATTATTTCTATTATAGGAGAAAGCAATAGAAGCAGAATAGTTGGGGCATGTTTTATACAAATGTAGCTTTAATAGTGACAGCTTTTAAGTTTGAAATTCAGTTCGTCTATTGTTCAAGATATTCACAGTCTAATGGCACACTTACTGATTTTATTAGATATTATTTTATTGTTCATTATTAGGTTCCGAATTTTCTCAACAGAAACAATTACTTCGCTGATGACTGCCAAAGACAAACATCCTATTTTGTATGTACACAAAGATACCAATATATGTTCAAATATTTTATTTCATACACACACACCTCTCCAATCTTTGCAGTTCAGTGAAGTGTAAACAGTGTTGTCATTAAAATACACGTCCTTTATTCACAGCAACAATACTCAGGTAGATTAATAAGCTTTTATACCTGGGCTCTATTTTTCTTCTGCCATTCATTAACATTTCTTCCACCTTGACAGCAATTTAACTGGCACAGTACCAGAAATACAAGTAGGTCAGCACAAGGTGTTCCTCTGTACGGTTTCATCTGGTATAAACATCCTATCTGAGTTAGCCTTCAGGTACTACATTTAAATATTCCTAGTGCCAATTAAGATAATAATCAGAACTATTTTGGATATCATTGTCCAAGTACTACCTTTATTTTTGGAGGACTGATTCTGTTAAGGATGGAAAAGAAATTTTACTGCAGAAGCAGGGAGCCCTCTGCAGCATTCCTGGCCAAGCTGATGCCCAAGATTATGCCTCAGTGCTACCTCTGTGGGAAACCCCCTTGAAATCCTCAGCATATCCAAGAGGAAAATGTATGTACATGTAGGGAAAGGTAAATTGAGGTTTGACAGTCAGGCATTATATACTATTAAAAGTAATCATAACAGGCACTTAAGCCAGTCAGACACATGCTAATCGTAAGGGCATGAGAAATAAAAATGGTTATGTTAGAATATTTACTCTTTTCCCCCGTTTAGGAAAATAGTGGATACAAATCAGTGGTCTTACAGAAAATGAAACAAAAAACGTTGGACATATCTTTTGCTAATATACTAAGTCATATTCAGTATTTACAGCAACTTGTATACATTGAGGATCCAGCCCTGAAGTTGGTATGTAAGTGTCAAGGATCAGGAATTAATCCTCTATGAAGTGCAATGACTTTTTGGTGACTTTCACTGATTTGTATGCCTTGTCTTACACTTCAGTTGAGTCAAACTCAAAGCAGCAAGCTCACTTCTAAACGCATATCCTGTGACACATCATAACTTAGAAGGATCAAGTGCCAGCACTACAGGTTTAAATCAGAAAAACAGGTCAGTGTGAGGAAAAAGTGCTGAATTTTTTTTTCTTTTCCTTTTTTTAACCTAACAGCAAATTCTACCACTCTGAACTGATACCAGCATTTGTATTATGTAAATGAAAATACTTCAAAAGGCAGAAATAAAACAACATTTTCAATTCCTTCCTGATCACTGCAAATGCAATTTTTACTCTGAACATTATACACCCCCATTTGTAATCATTGGTATACTGAAAGCGTGTGCTTTAAGACACTGAAGAATAATCCCCGCTGCCTGATTAAAAAAATAAAAAAGAAAAAAAAAGAAGAATGAATTAAATTAAAAGTTGCTAGAAATAGCTCACAGGCAAAAAATAAAACTAAAAGAAAACAATAGCAGTAGCCTAAAGAGACATATTTTTTCCTTCAGGAATGAATTTCCATCTGCTTTTAAAGAGCAACATGTTTTTCCATTGCTGGGAATTACAGCCAAAACCAGGACAATAAAGCAGCAAAGCCACAGGCAAGAGCAGAGGGCAAGTGAAGCTGGCTGACGGAGTATCAGTCTAGGTCCCTCTTTTACAAGCCTGTGTTTCGGTGGCAGCTCAACAGTCCCCTGCTGTGCTGGCAACGCACTCCCCTCTGCCACCCTCAATAAAGGAGAGCTCCTGGTAACTCCGCTGCACGCAAGGTAGCGTGGAAAAGGGAAGGCAAGGGGAGGGGAGGGAGGCAAACAGCATAGCGAGCGCTGCTGGTAAACGCAGACGTCTCCCATGGCCTCGGCGGGTTTGGTGAAACTACAGCCGTTTCGTAAAAGCTCATCGGAAGCAAGCAGTCCCGTTGGCAGAGGATTGCTTACCCCGACACAAGTGATGCTCCTATTGCGGGTTCTTTCTCCGAACAGGCATGCAACAAGAAACAGCCCTTCAAAGGCACAGGGAGGACAAAAGCAAACACAAGTGCTCATTTACAGAACCTGCCATTGAAATAGTTAATGAAGACACAGAAAGGAAGAAAAAACATACTGAATTAGCTGTAAGGTTCCTGCACCCTAACTGTCTCAGCGTTTAAGGAATCAGAATGTTCAGCTTTTTGGGCTGTATGGAGGAAGAAAATCTCAGGTTTGAGAAGCAGGCTAAATTTCATACCTCAACGCTGCCTGGTGCTCGCTTGGGGGCTCATTCAAATTCCCCCTGGCATTCTCCCCAAGTTCCTCTGAGGATCACTGTTCTTTGAGTTACTTAGGAAGCAGTTTCGACTGTATCCTCCTGAGCTGTTAATGGGTCTGACCTTTTCGGAAACACTAATGTCCCTTCAGCCAGATGCATTAAATCTCCTCTGCCTGATTAAACTATTAGCAAATCATCTCACTGAAGGATAAAATGTTCTTTCCCAGATGAGCTAGCTACGCATAAATTTCAGTGCAAATACTCTCCTGTATACCAAACCTTATGTTTTGCTTAAACGTGCTAATTGCCAGCCATGCTTTATACACTTATAGGACGAATGCATACAGTACTTCATTGGGTCTCAGCTGAGACAAGACGTGATGAAAATCAGCCCACTCAGGGCAACAAACCCCTCCCCCCATCTCTGAAAAACGCACAAAGGGAACCAGATCTTTCTGAAGTGACTAAAAAGGAGAGTGGGGAGAGGCAGCGTAACGCCACAAACTCTTGCAGTTCGGCACCGCCATGCCGATGAGTGATTACCCAGACACCTGTGCTCCCCCTCGTTCCCAATCTGTCCAAGCACATTCTGCACGTACGAGGTTCTTGCGAGACCAGCAGCGAGCAAAATCCCATGGGAAGTCCTGTGCAGTTAGTTATTTCCTTTCCGGTGATTCATCTCGTTTATCCCAAACATTGACATTCAGAAAACATTCCGAATGCCAGGTATTTCCTCACCTTCCAGCCACCTGTGCCAACCACATCCTCAGCACTGATAAATGTGTGTAGGAAGGTGGTGATCCCATATCACCCATATTGGACGAAGGCTGAGACTCTTTTCCTCACCCACCCACACAAAAATGTTCACTTTTCAGCAAGTGATATAAATTACCTGATCCTATGCATCATTCCAAGAGAAACTTCAGAGGTTCATCTGAGGCCTTAATCTTGCTGCGTTTCAATTTGACAGTGCTCCTCACCTTGAAAACTGCATTTCACTGTAACACCGTATCCTGGTGCGGAGCTGAGCAGAACTCCTTCAGAAGGAAAGGCCATCCAGCAGAGTCAGGCCAGAGACATTTCAGCCACAGATGCTTCAACTACCAAAGTGTGTTTTCGAATCGCACATTTCTGATGAGACATATGTATTTTTTGGTGGTATCTTAGAAGTTCAAAATCTGAGGGCTCGGTCCCAAGGCATGAGGTGTGCAGCACCTTCAACACGTGTTGAATTCAATGGGAATTGAACATGCTCTGCATCTAGCATAACTACACATAAAAGGAACAGACATGTTTGTATTTAAAAATTAGAACAACGAGCTTTAGCCAGGACATGATTTGAAGGGTCTACTGTTTTTTCCCCCCAAAGAGAAACTTTTGGGTTTTTTTTAATGCCTTCACTCCCAAAAGCCTGTGTCTGTTTTTAGGCTACTATAGAGGATTGGATCCGTTGCCCTTTAAAAATGTTAAGCAGAAAGCCTTTCCGTTAAGTCTGGAAGATCTTTTCCTTCACGAAAAACTAGATGTAAGGAAGATAACACATCCTAATTTGTCGGACGTCCTTTTCTCCCCCTATATCTAAGCTCTCACCTTTAATGTAGATGCTCTTTACTGAAAAGACAAATTTTTCCCAATCTCTTAAAAGACTGTTTACCCTCCTGTACACCTACGATGGAATGCATCCTCACTTCTTTTGTAGTTGGTACCTTCCTCTATAAGAAAGAGAGCAGTTTGGGGAGGTTTTGGTTGTTTGGGGTGGTATTTGATTAAAGTTTATAGTTTAAATACATCAATATCTGGTAAACAATAACATGCATGTTTTGGAATACAGAGTTTAAGAGTCAAAGGCTGTAGTTGATTCGAGCTAGTGTGCTGCTGGAAAGATACTTTTTGGCATCAAATATCCTCTCATTTGAGCCAGAGCAAACCTTCATTGGCTTGCTTTTTTTGCCCTTCATTCTCTGTGTTCCCATTGAGAGTTATTGCAAAGTGAGAAAGATATTTTTTACATTAACTATTCTACTTCGACTAAGAACCAGTGAAAGATTTACAGGTTCCCAGATTCCCGCTTTACTATTGTGTCCTGTAAGCATGGAAACTGATAATACTACAGAAACAATGCCAGCCTTCACTTTCACAATGACCTGCTTTCCACCAACATAAAAGCAGTCAGTCCCATCAGCTTACTTTTATAAGCACACTTGTCTTAAGAATATTGTCATCATATCCAGAATATTTAATTTTTTATTACTTCTAACCAACTTTGAACTCAAGCCAACTCAACACTTGATTTCAGTTTCTGCCCAAAACCTCCCTCTCTGCTACTGCCTTCTAAACTGTAACAAAACCAAATAATCTCACCGGGGCTCAGAAAATAAAAGAAGGTTGCTCGCTCTACTGGGTTTATTTTGCTTTTTATCACCTACTTTCTGGAACAAAATATTGCTACAGTGGGGAAACACTGTCTTCATCCATTACTCGTACCTTTAGCAGAGCAAACTCCAAGGATTTGAAGACAGATGCACGCCTCCCACTTAATTTGTAAAGGCAAATGATACAATCTTTTTTTTCCCCACAGAGGTCTAACAAAGACATCAGTCTTTGTATTTATAAAGGTAGGTGTCCTTCCTCTAGGCCAAGACGTTCCAGCTACAACCTTTCTTCTTTTCTGCTTGAGACAATGTATAATTTTAAATTACAGAACAAGCAATTTCCTATTAGATACTGTCCTTGTGTTTTTGTTCTTACTTGCACTAGAAAGTGCATTGAGAATATTGGTGTTTTCTATGACAACAGAAAGCAGCCAATAATTATGAAAAACCTAATCTGAACCCCAATTGAAAATGTAGAACACCTGACTTTGTGGAAGGCCCATCTTTCCTAAAGCAAGCTGGCTGTAGCAGCATCATGAAAGCAAGCAAACGAGACCCAAAGCACTCATGTTGCTTGCACTTTAAAACATTGCTTTTAAATACTTCCGTGGTTGAATCCTTTAATTAATGATACTTTATAGAAAGCACAGTGAGAAATCAAACCGGTAAAACTCCTCAGCAAGAAGTATAACAGTGAAAATGCTCTAGGAAAAAGCTATGATCAGACTGAACAATCTCCAAATGAAGACATCCCAATTATACAAAACCATCAAAAAAAAAAAAATCATCAGTTTTATAAAAATTGGATCTACTGCAATTTTGCCCCAGATAAAAAGCAGAAATACTAGAAGAAACCTTACAAAAGTTTTGAGGCAGCGTGGCGCTTGCTGTTTTAACCATTTTTATTACTTTCAAGGACTAGAGACTTCTCCTCCATGCCTACCAGTGCTCCGTGCTAACGTTACAGCGTCTGGAGTTGTTGGCAAAGCCAGCGGTGCAGCATAGCAAAGCACAGCACAGCCTCCTGCTGAACCATGCTTGGCGCCAGCTGCCCGGGCATGGCCTTCAGTAGAAATTTCTTAGGTAAAAAAGCTGGGGGCAAAGACAAGAGCAGTTCTGACTGCTCCTCCGCCAGACTGGTGAAACCTGCTGGCCTGCCGGTGAGGACAAACAAGACACAGGGTTACTGTAGAGCTGTCCTTGCAGCAACCAGACCTACCCTGCACACGGCTCAGACACACTGGCTCAGCTAAAAAGACGTTGAGGTGGTCCTGGGAAAAGGCAGATGCATTCAAGGCAGAGATGCAGCCAAAGAAGTTGCCTTAGAGGGAGGAGGGAATGATCTTTGGTGTCAACATCAGCTCCGAGACCAAACCTTGATATTCAGGAACTTCTAAAATCAATTTCTTACTTTCCTGATTTACAGATACTGAAGTATCCCTGAAGAAGAGCCTCAAGCACTGCTGCAGTGCCCTATTTCAGAAGGGCCTGGAAATGAAGATCCAACTCAAACCCAAATATTTCTAGAAAGCAGAAGCTTTGTTTGACCTATACTATTAGCATAATAAAAGCTAACTGTACAGACATTGTTCCTCTAATGCACTTTGGTTTTTAGATGAAACTTCACTTACACAAGAGAAGGAAATTGTAATTCACCCTCATAAATTATCTTACATCTTATCTCACATGAAACAGTGGGAAGTAATCACTCTGTTCTGCTATCTTGATATACCTTTAAAGGTACTCATTAAGAGAAACGTACATACAGCAGGTGAACAGAGATAACTGGTCATAAGTGATGACAGGCAAAAATACACAAATAACCGATCTGAAAAAAAGGCCAAGTTGGAAGTCAGATGCATACTGAACTATCCACTTTACTTGCTGTTTATTCAGCTCATGTCAGGATGATTCAACGCATCTTTACACGCAACTCCCTATTCATACAGCATCTTCTAGTCACAAAACCAAGCATTTTCCATTTCTTTTTCTAAACAAAGGGCAGAACAGTGGAATGGGAACTTGCCATTCAACAGCGGAAACTATTTGTAAAGCTGGGAAGCTGGAGACACTAGGAAGAAAAGGCTTTAATGAAACTGGCCACTGTGCGTGCCAACTGTCAAGACTTTTTATATATTCTTCCAAGGAACACTGACTGAGGCTTTTTCTGTATTTACTCTTTACATCCCAGTTATTATAATTCTTTGAATGATGCAAAAGAACAAAATACATGAGAAATGCCCTATTAGAAACAGGCAGGCTTTTCTTCCCCTGCAACTACTCTGTAGCTGCACTCAATGACCCATTAACTTATTTTTGGTTCTGTACAAAGCCAGCACCAAGACGTTTGTGACTCATTATCAACTAGGCACAGGAATTCACCACTAGAGCCTCAGCTGATCCAGATCCAAAGGAAATCCCCATACGCTTGGAATTTCTGAAATACAAGCATTACAGTTGTTGCCTGGTAAAAAGACAGTTTCCATACACAACAGAGAATATATTTGTATTTATGTTTTTGGAGGCTTGTAACTCAGTCAGAAGCAGATAAATTTTTCCCAGGGCAGAAAAAGTCGTATCACTGACATACAGGTAAAAACACAGTCCTGTTTCAAGCCACTGCTCCAAAGCATGGAGGCAGTAGAGCTATGACAGTTTTCCAGACCAACATTTAAGCCTGCAATCCTTTTTATTATTGCCTTTTTTTCATTATGAGATCCCACATTCTGCGGCAAAAAGATGTGCTACACAAAACAGCTTTGCTCACTACGCAGCTTTCATTCATTCATTCCCAGAGCACAGTTTGTCCTGTGCTGTGGAGGAGGAAAGCTCTTGCGGGTTTGACTTTGGTGTCTGCTGTGACACAGCTTCCCGGAACGAGCCTGGAGGCTAGCCCAGACACTGCCGCTGCATATGGCAAGGTCTGACCCCATCCCTTGGACCTGGAGCACTCACAGCAGTGCCCTCACCAGCCAGAGGTTACTAGTAGGCAATGCAGCATCTTACAACATACCAGCATTTAAGTGATAGCTAAATGAGCAAACGTGTTGCCTGGGAGCATATCCAATGCCCAGTCAGTTGAGAAGGGCCTTCAAGCATTGTAGAAATCATACAAATACTCCACGGTCACCCCCTCTTTTGGACCAAGACAAAAGTTTAGCTTATTCCCCTGCCCTTGTAAACAGCACACAGAAAGATGGGGGAGCTGAGGCAGGCACATCACATTTTCCACTCTGTTATGGAAAAAGCACAGGGTGACTATGTAATTAAAGATGGTGCGATAAAGCATACGTTAGGACTGGTTACAGTAAGGTGGAAATTTTAATTCTGGTATTTCGTACCTTTTAAGAGCTTGAATTGGCAACCTTAATAACATTCTCTGAATTTTTGAAGTAATATAATTACTTCCAATTAATCAAAATGAGGAAAGAATGAAATATCCTTTCACGAGACACTGACATGAATAATATTCAGGGAGCAGAGTGGTGACCACTAATGTACCAATGCTTATTATAACTGCCAGGCAGCAGCATCTGAGAAAGTTCCTCCTTCTACCCAGGACAGGAAATAATTGTCTGACATCCATTGTCAGAAGCTGACTAACTAATAGCAACGAGCTACCACAATAAGAGCTGCTGTGAGGTCTCGATTATACGGAATAGGAAAATACAAGCTTCAAAGTGACCGGTGACTCCCTTGCAATTCCCCCACACTGTCTCATAACTCTGCCTCTCCTCCCTCCATCTGAGGTTCTCAGTCACAATCCTAAAAGCAAAAGATCCCCGGGGATGTGGGGAGAGCCAGGTGAACTCCCTGGGCAGTCTGGGGACACATCTCCCCACCTCCCTCAACATCTCCTGGCAGCACTTCCTTAATGAAGCCATCCGTGATGGTACTAAAGCTCACCCTGGAAGAGGCCCTTCCCCTGGCAACAATCCTCTGATGGAGATCTCGAAGGAAAAAAGCCCCAGATCATATTCTGTCTTCTGGAAATCTCTCAAACATTCCCTTTCATAATTCCCACCACCACCTTGAGAAAACTCAAGGGATGATATCTGGATGATACTTGATTTCAGTTTTAAAAACACAATTTTGTGGACCGACTCCTTGGCCATTACCATTCAGAAAGTTTTACCTCTGCTCCTGAGTACTTCTGTGTGTGCTGAACGAGCTCCGCTAAGCAGACATCATCACTGACTGGCATGGACTGAAAATGAAGTTTGAAGATCTCCCTGCGAGTGGCTGCATCTGGCAATGGCACGTAGATAATTCTGTCTATTCGTCCTGGTCTCAGCAAGGCCTGCAATGAAAGCATCACAGGAAAAGTTATAGCACATGGCGCATCGCATGAAGAAAGTCAAAACCACAACTCAATTAAAAACAGCAATGCAGCCAAATAACCGACAATTTCAGCAAAAGCAAGAAGCTGCACAAGAACAATCAAGCTATGTGCGCGAGGGGTTATTCTCCTATGTTGAAATGGATCAGTCGCTGAAAAGACAGTAAGGCTACTCAGCTTGAGAAATACCAGTTTATGGAAAAAAGGAATCATAAAGGAACTATAGTCATTTTCCTAAAATAATAATTTTAGGCTTGTTGCAAGGTGTGCTGGAATGTTAGGACTTGGCAGAAGGACAGGTAGTAATGGACACGTCCCAAGTTCGGATCTTCAGTCAAGACAAGTGCAGAAAAAGAAATTTTTTAAGTGGAGCTTACATTCTGGATTCGTGTTGCTTTATCCCAAATTATTAGAGATACACATGCTTACAGAAGAGCAGATTGCTCTGACAGTTTTTTATGCAAAATAAGGTAACAATAGACAGAGGCCAGCGATGCTCAGCTTCAAAAAGGGAGAGAAAAAACCATAGACTTGCAAAAGTACTATAGTTAATCCATTTTAGCATCAGCTTTGAACTGCTGGAAAAACACTGGTTTTTCCTTCTCTTGTGCCACAAGACAATTGAAAATTCAACAGATGAATACAGTTACAAGCTAAGGCCCCAACTTTGCAGTTTCATACACGTATATCGGCCCTTGCACTTTGGTTTCCCAGGGCTACTCAGATTATATAGACATTGGGGAGGTGGGAGGGTGACAGAGCAGACTCTGGGCAGCAGCAACAGACAGCGTAAGGGGGAACAACAGCCACAAAGGGCAGTGTGGAGGGTTCAGACTGGACAGGAGGAAAAGATGTCTAGAAGAGAAGCGCAGCCTCGTGACAGGTCATCCGGGAGGCTGCGGAAACTCCGTCCTTGGGGGTTTTGTGGCTTGGCCAAATGAAGCCAAGCCCTCCCGATCTGGTGCTCGCGACAGTCCCATGTTGTGCAGGAGGGGGACCGCAGCACCTCTGGAAGCCCACTCCAACCAGTGCTTCTGTGACTCTGTGCTTTCTGGACAGGGTCAAAAAGGAAACATTATCTCTCTATATAAAACAATTATATCCGATACACAGGAGAAGCCAAGCTCTTAAATTTATGAGAAGAGAGGAAGCTCATTTCCCTATATTTCTAAAAATCTCTGAGATTTTTGAAAGCCACCTACAGTAAAAAAGTAAAAACCCTCCCAGCCTTTCTTGCTTGACGTTGGGAAAAAAAACCCCAAACCCAACAGAAACCCTGTGCATAGCAAATGCACATAAATAGTATTTAAACTATTTTTAAAAAACTGAACAATGTTTATAAGATTCAGCATGTAACCTAAATTGTTTTTATGTTATGGTTCTCCCTTGGGCAGAGTAGTTTTGAGTTCCAGATGACTAGAGATATTGCATGGCTGTCCTGGGCTGTCAGCCAATAAGTCTTTTCCCAGCCTGATCATGTCAGTGAAAGTCATGCTGAAAAAATAGTAGGAAAGAGCTTTCCTTCCTGCACCGCATTGATCAAGTTAACACCCTTCCTAGAGTTTCTTTAAAAAGACTGCTGTGGTGCTTCACAGTGGAAAAATGTATCCTGAATGTTAAGAGATGTCTTGTTAGTTTTAAAAGAGAACATGAAAAAGCTCAGCATAAAGCATATGGCACTGTGGTATGTTGCATCGAGCTATGTAAGGAAGGCCGTAATGGGAAGACCAAAGGTCCGTATCCAGCCCGGTACCCTGTCCCTGGGGTTGGCCAACACTGGATCCCTACGAAAGAGAGCGAGAAGCAAGTCTTCCATTGATCTTTCCTCAGCAGACCGTGCTACCTTCCACAGCGCTCTTGATATATTCACCGAAGAGCTCAACCCACTGATGATAACTCAGTGTGCAATTCAGTGTCTAAACCATGCGTGTATCAGGATATTGCCATTTTTTGCCAGCACACTTGAAAGAGAAATTTTGCATGTTTCAAGACTAGGCTTGGAGGGCGAGGAATTATACTGCAGTTGCATTCTGCATGCTCTTAGGAAATGCCCATAGCTAATTCTATTATTTAGAAGAAACAAGAAATGTTCACGTGAGTACGGTGGTGTGCCTCTTGTAAATCAAGGCAGGTTTAATCAAGACGCCTAGATAATTAGAACGTTTTCTAGAGCCAGCTTAGCTTCACACTGATGAATGACCGTGGCTGTTGTGCAAGTGGGACAGGAAAAATGCTTGCTGCCAATCAGCTGGGAGTGAGCACTCCCCTGTGTTGCATCGGCTTTCAGTTCTGAGGTACAGTCTTCTAACACGACAGAGCACCCACGCTTGCAAAACACAACTGCAGATGTAAAAGAGTGAATATATTTTATTTGCTCAGTTACTAAAAACTATATTTCCTCCAGTTTGTCCCAAATGCTTTGCGTTTTATATATAGCCATAGTTGGAGGCCCAGGTTTTAAACACGCTATCATTACTTTCTGCTACAATCAGGCCTAGGGACCTTATCCAAGACGGCCAGATGTGCTGGGAACTGTACAAAAAAAGCACAAGTCAGTCTTTGCAGTGCTTGCTGCTTAAACAGACATAGACCAAAAGGAGAGGAGAGAAAATATTCTGTAGCCTCACTTGAGAGAAGAGTCAAATTCCCTCCAGCCCCTGGAGAGAAAAGCAGATTGAACTGAGAGCTGGTGTCCAGCAGCCCTCCTGACAGTCCAGCCGGACGGGAAATGTGGTGACCCTGGGCACAGCCCGACGGCTCCTCGCTCTGCTGTCACCACCCTCGTCCCTTTGGCAAGCTGCCGGCTCCCTCCCCTCCATGCACCTGAGGAACTAAAAACAGAGGGAGAGAGTGAGGAAGGGGGCCTGCCTTGACCCGTCCTGCATTACCGGAGGGCAAATCCCCAGTGAGAGGCTGTAGGCGCGCTGCAGACCTGCTCCACTGCGTGCTGGTCTGAAAGCAATGGGAGAGCAACGGCAAGCCAAGGCCGTTCTCGTTTGCAGGACATCACGCTGCCCTCTCAGGCTTTTGTCCTCTGCATACTTCTCATGGAGATACTTTTCCTTTTTGGCCAAAAGAATTCAGGCCTCAGATCGGAGCTGCACACAGAGGTTGGCAATAAGGAAACAAGATATCCCTCTTGATGTTTTTGCGCACTGAAGTTTCCTCTGGAGGAAAAAGAGCTCTTTCTGGGTTGCTTAGAGAAGCCTACTGTGGCATTTGATGCAGACACCTGCAGCAGCGTCAGCTTTATCACCAAGGCCCAGGTCATGCTTGCTTCTGCTGCTGGCAGCAGTGCTGAGTTTGATGGATGCTGGCACAACTATTTTCTTCCATGATGTTTTTCTTACAGACCTAGAAGCTATTTCTCTTCCCAGTGGGGTGTTGGATGATGCAGCCTTCCCCACAGGAAGCGTTTTGGAGGTGGTCGCTCCAAGCACGCCATGACTTTCACAGGCTGTTCCAGAAGATGGAGCTTCAGTCTTGCAATCTGCACTTTGAAAATCGCAAGGAGAGCGATAAGGACACTCAGGTCACCTCCGGACCAGCCCTGCTGCCCACTGGGTGCATTGGGATCCGGCGCTAACCCGTTGGCGAGGCGGAAGGCGAAGCCGCCTGGGATTGATCCTCACTGCCGAGCTGGAGGAGGAAGAATTTGGGAGGAGAAGGCGGTGGCTTGGCTGTGCAGGCAGAGAGGCAGGTGGGGGAGGGTGAAGAGTTGAAGCGGGGCTGCAGGTTCAGGCAGATATGAGCTGCTGGGAGTACAAAAATCAACCGCTCGCGGCTGGGAGATGCAAAACTGATTTGAGGCTAGGAGCACACAGAAGGTGGGAAGTTGATGGGGCCAAAATTAATTGATGTGTGCGCAGAGCTACATAATTCACTGATGTTGAGATGTGAGGGTTGCATAATTTATGTAGGCCAGGAAGGGCACAAAATTAAGTAATTGGGGTTTTGGTAGAAACCAGAATACTTCATACCATTAAGCAATTCTTTTGCAAGTTTATGTAATTTTTTTGTTGTTACCACAACAGTCATGAAAGGGATCTAAGTGCACATACAGTGAAAGGTTACTTTGGACACAGATGCCATATTCTTCAGGGAAGCACTAGGAAATCATCATAATATCATCAATAGCAAAAACACATTTCAATTAAGGAGAAACTGCTCCCCTTTCAAAAAGAAATGCTTAAATTCTTTGGTAATTAAAAGAGAGTATTACTTCAAAATATAGCATTGGAAAAGATAGCTGGTTCAAAAATGTGTATTTTGCGTGCAATTATGAAGATAATTATCTCAGAAAAGAAAACTTAAATAGGTAAAGCCAGGAAAATATTTGTGGTTCCTGTTAAGAATGGACTAGAATTAACCTTAGGGCTTTGCTAATTTTCCTCCTCCTCCTCTCCTTTTTTTTCTTTTCTTTTTTTTTTTTTTTTTTNATGATACTTGGCCATTTCAAGAACTACATTGTCAAACAATGCAGAATTATAACATTGACAGAAGCATACCCAGCTGATGAGCTCTCCGTGGGATAGAAAAAATAGCCTTCCTACCGACATACTTCTACAGCCATGCCTAACTCATCAAAATCATCCTTAATCAGATCTTATAACAAAATGTCAAACATAAATGGTGCAAGAGAGTAACCTGACATTAGCAAAAAATATAATTCCAGAAAGGTGGCAAACCTGGACAAAATTTTCATTAGCAAAATGTAACTTGCATACCAAAACATAAGCTGCAGAGTAAAAGGCATTTTGAGGTGTGTAAGAAAGAGAAAGTGGGTTCAGCAGGTAACAAAGTTCATCTGGAGAATCAATGTTACTGCATGTTCTCTGCTGCAATCAATCTCCACAAGTAAGAACAGATTTTTTTACTAAATTTAAGACATTTCCTTTCAAGTAAATACATTTATTTTAATGCGGAACTTAAAAAAATGTAACTAAAAGTTTAATTCTGCCTTTGGAGTCCATTTGGATTAGACCACAGATGAAAATGAGAGGACTGGAAATAACAGAACAATCTGCTTCCTTTGTAACTAAATCCTTCCAACTTAAATTAACAATTGCTATTTATGAACAGTGGTTGTGGTCCCTACTTAAACAGACTCCCAAATATGAGAGGTACTCTGTACCTTGTAATCTAGTTTGGTAATGCAAATTTTTTTACTTCCATCATTACAGTATTTGAACACATCTAAAGCATTTTAAAGTCAGTCATATTCTTCCTGTAGTCTGTGCAAGCAATCGCTGTTTGTGAGATCCTTTCAGTGGTTTTGCCCATGTCAGGACAGATGCATTGCAAGCATGGAAAACTATTAAGGTAAAAGATAGGCTGAGGAAGTGAGTTTGTTAACAACGATGAAAGGGCCTTCTTGTGCCATCACATTTATCTCTTACAGGATTGAAAGGTGCTTCTCCTATGCTTTCGAGGCTCACCTCGGTGCCTGATATTTTCATCTCACTCTGTGGTAGAGCAGGTCATGGTCCCAGTGCAACAGACCAGGAAGCGACTGGCATTGTAGGATCTTTGAGAGTTTCAAGTATGCGAAGCTCATCCGTCCTGTTTGCTAGACAGGCTACTGGAGGCTTTTTGCAACCGTGGATCAATTAGCAAAATTAGAAGGTGCTGAGGGGAAAAGACACATTACAGTATCACTATTAAGGACTTAAAAACTACAGTCCAGTGGAAAGCTAACTTTTATTGTTCCACAAGGTTTTCACTCCCCCTCCATCTGGCATGAGCTGCTTCAGGAGGCAACCTTGAATTCCTCTGTTTCAGGTGGCACACTTATTTGCTGTGTCACAAGGCTGGAGTCTTGTAATTTCAGGCTCCTGAGTAAAGCAATACTGCTTTCTTCTTGCCAAGAGCCCCTTTCCCTGCACTTTCTCCTCCCCACCTTCTTCCTTCTGTGCCAATGTCTGTCACCACCGCCAGCGCATGCCAACACCTCTAACCAGATCCCCTCTTTGATGACTTGTTTGCTGGTCACCACCCTTGTACTTCTCCCAAGATTTGTGCAGATTACTCTCTGTTGTCATTACACAACATCTACGATTCCTCTCAGGGTGGAGCAGATTGCTTCTTTAACCTACAGTATATCCACTACTTCAAAACTTGCATTTGCAAACAGAATTCTCTTAGATGTTATTGGAAACTAGCTCCTACAAAATGCTGCGGTCTCCTATTATCAGTCCCTATGCAAAGACTTCACTTTCCACATAGATTTCTAAAAATCAGGCTGTACAACCCTTCCGTCATGTCAGTCTTGCTCAAGACCTGGAGCATTGTGCAAGTTGACAAGAAAAGGCATGATTGGTTTGACAGCAGGTGTTCAGGAAGAATGCACACTATCAAGTGGCAATGAGCACAGCGGGAACATTTTACTCAGGCATTAACTAGAAGTACTAATTAAAGGCAGAGAACAAACACGTGGTTTGATACGCCGACGAACAGTAAACCAACTTGAGCAGGGAAACAGTTTATATGATCCGAGTCCAAACCAAGATGAAGCGATACGGAGAGTTAACCATCTGAAAAATAAGAATGCAATCTGTCCTTCACTGCTAAGCAGTCAAATGCCCCTGCTTGTGTAGGATTCATCTGCTCACTTTGCTTATCCTCTAGGTCTACTACCATTAATCTTTTTCCTTTAACCACTGATTTTTACCCATTTCCAGTTTGTCTCATCAACAGAGGAAAACTTTTCCACGTAATTCAATGTATCTTCTGGAATTGCCCTCTTTGCTGGCTACCAACAGGAACTAAGACCTTCAGCTATCACTGCAGATCAGTCTCCTAGTTATTAGAGCAAAACACAGTTTACCCTACAGTTCCAGTATGCAGAAAAATAACAAATTCATCTTCCCTTATAAAATGAAACCTGGGGAAAGAACTGCCTTAAATCAACAGAAACCACTGGTGTCACTTGCTTGAATGACATACCCTGCTTCTGCATGTTTCACAGCAAATCAGTCATTTCCAGTAACGGTGGTGATTTTAAACAGATATAAGCATTACTTAAATAACTGAGTTATAAATAGGCAGTGCTAGAAGTGCTTCAAGAAAGCAAAAAATTTCCAGAGCTGATGTGAAAGCATATCGAGCCCCCACACGGTCAAAGCATTCAGAGCCGCTTCTGATTTTATTTTCTTTCCATGACATCTGCTGTCAGGCATGGATGAGGTCCCGCTGTGGGCTGAGTCCCTAACCACCACACTACCACCACCACCACGCTACCACCACGCAGTGCCCGCCACACAGCCGGCTCATAAGCCCCAGCACCCAGCGGCACTGCCTGTAGTCTGGCAACTGCACCACAGCCCTCGCCTCACTGCCAAACTGTGGGGTTTCGGGCTGCTCCAGGCTGGAGGTAGCTCTGCCTCTGCCTTTGGGGATATGGCACTAAGCGCATAGCACCAGCAATTATTCAGCTGCCTTATCTTGCCTATACAGCTCAGGGAAGAGGCTGCTGTGTCCTCCTGCAGCCTCCTAAGCTCACCTCCCACGGTTCCTCCTGCACCACGGGCTGCACTCCTGTGCCAGACATGCGTGGAGAAGGGGCAGCAGTGGAGAGGGATGGGTGGTAGGGTTACCGCCTCTCCACCATCTGAAGAAACTGGTTGTGGATGCAAAGGAGAAGAGAAAAACTCCTTGTGCAAAAAGCCAGGCTTGTATTTCCAAACCTGCACAAAGCTGGATGCACCAAAATATTCTCATCTTTTTAAGCAGAGGAACATCAGTGTCCCAACCGCTGTACACCACAGTCCTGCCACTGACAGAGTTTGATTAATATAACTAATTCAAGGGAAATCATGGAGAAAGAAGACTTGAGGAGACTTGTTTCGTTGCAGGAATGAGACCGTGTAAACACAACAGTGAGGAACAATGTGCTCCTTGGCCCATGCAGACAATACCAGAGCACGTTTTTATGTGGTTTTGTTCAGATAGGATTAAAATATCTCAAGAAACCGAGTTTCAATCACTTCTCTTGGCAGAAACATCTGCAGGCAGACACTCTGCAGCTGCAGAACCAGTATCTCTGTGCTTTTTTCCCCTGATATTTCAAACAGTTAAACTGGCCAGTTGGCACTAATTACTACAGTGCTCATTGGGAGCCAAGCTTTGCCCAGGCTTCCATCTATAAAAGTCTAAGCCTGTCAGTAACACAGCACATTTTCAATGCAGTAAAAGCAGTGCAAATCCAAGCAACCCTAGTGATATGATTCCAGATACTACTCCAATTTGGCACCACAGAAATTCACCTCCAAATCAAGCCTCTTACATGTATTCAAAGACATGGAGGCACCGAGAGGAAATCAGGCTCTCCTCCCCTCTGCTTTGTGAACAGGGTCTCAGAAAAACCTGAAGAAATTCAGCAGATTCTCCACAACCTGCCCATACTTTCAGGACACTCAAACACATGTTTTCAAGTCACAAACTCTGTATAAAACAGTGCCTGACCTTTCTTCCTCTGCTCGTTCAGGCTGCAGCTGCACCGTTCTCTCCTTGCACCCGTGCTGAGCAGCAGAGTCTCAGCTCAGGGCTGCAGCGCTGGCTTCCTTTGCAAAGGGGATTTCAGACACAAGATCTTGTTCTCTCCCCATGTCCAATCTGAGCAGTCCTACTGTGGTGGTATGTGGATAGAGGATGTCCCAATTTTTGGCTGTTTTCCTGCAATTTTAGTAAGGAGCAGGAGTGATCTAGTCCTTTGGCACTTGCTGGGTCTTACAAAAAAGTTTTGATGTGGAGAAGGCACTGGAACTCCCCCCTCTTCTCCTCTAAATGCTGTGCAGCTCTTCCTCCCCCATTTCTAATAAAATGATTTTTAGTAAAGTTAAAATTAACTGAAGAAAAAAAAATCTATCATCAGCTAATAAACAACGTAACACACCCTCTTCAGTGTATGTTTACATAAGAGAGTCCTCCATGCTCCTGTCTAAGAGGTGCAAAACCTCAGGAATGCCAGTTCTTTTTTAATTTTCCCTCTTTTTTTGGGGGTGCGGGTTTAATAAAAGAACCCCTTTAGAAAAGATAACAATTACATGTAATGGAACCTGGAACCAGACTCTTTTGGCAATTAATCACCCAGGAGCCGTTGCAATCCTGCAGGCTGTTTCTGACAGATTTTGAGAGCTTTACAGGAATCACTGGGATAAGATGTGCCTGGGCTGGCTTCTGACAGGGACCGATCATGTACAAAGTAGATTGTTGGTTTTGGGGTTTTTTTTTTAGTTTGTGTATTCATACACACACACAGACACATACACACACACAGATGCGTGCACCCATATACACATTTCTACAGGAGTCTTTCTTTATATACATGGAACAACTGCAGAACTCATTTATTAGCCCAGAGGTAAAAAAGAAAAAGAAAAAAAAAGGAAAAAAAAAAAAAAAAAGCCTTTTCTTCCTCTCAGCAAAGTAGAGCTATCCATCACTTAACAGAGATACTTCCTGTTTTCAAGCAGTTGGGAAGGCATGACTTCCAACCCAAATACTTGGCTTGGCAAACTATTCCTGTGTTGACAGATGCTTTTATAACCACTTCATTCCACCTGAAGTTTCAGTATAAAAGGAGGTGGGTTTTGTTAGTTTTTTTTTCTTTGGGGTTTTTTTTGGGTCTTTTTTTTTTTTTCTTTTTTTCTGAGGGAGGAGAAAGGGAAAGCAGAAAGGAGAGGGAAGAGAAGGAAAAGGAAGGAAAATACCACAATTATAACAGCTGGATGACAGAGGTTAGCATAGCTCTGACAGATGTTACCACGTAACCTCAAAATGACATGTTAGAGAAAAAAAAACCACCAAACCTGTTCCTTGTAGGAAAGAGAATTTTGAAATCCTGCCAAAATATTACAATTCTCCTCAGAAGCTTTCGAACACTGTAACAATGATCTACCACATAATACAATATTTTCCATACATTAGCTATGCCTTTATATTACCATTGCTCTGACTGATTAAATTACCAGCATGGGATGAGATTCTTTTCAGAGGGACAACTTAGCCTCAAATGACAAAAATCCGCAGCAGGTCAGCTCCATCAGGACCTGCCTTGAAACAGCTTTTCATCTCCTACATTCTGTTTTTACAGGATTCATTAACAGGGCATGCTCTAAACACTTCTCGAGACTGAATACTTCAGTGTGTGACAAAGAGCAGTAAAAATGTGCTGCACACAAGGAGATATATTTGTAAAGCTGCATGATCCATTTTATATAACCTTTTGTCGTATCAGTTTCTATGTTGCTTACGCCTGGTTACTTCAGCGACTACCCTACTACAAAAAACGTGATGACTTTACCTGGCTTGTGACCAAACTTTACAGACCCGTCTAACAAACTACAGATAAACAAAGTGTAAAAGAAATGCTCATGGAACAACACAGGTATGTGAAACAAGCTGCTTCTAAAGAAATAAGAGATTGGCAGAGACGTAGGCAACATCAACAAAACAATTCAGAAACAGTTTCAAAAGGAAATCAATGACTTTCCGTTGTTACAGCCAACACTGTGGCAGGAGAAAGAACAGTTTCTGGTTTTCATTATTTGAAGGATCTTATTTTACTACCATGGCTCTGGAAGACCATTTGAAGCAATGAAGCAGATACTGGTCGCACTAACTGTAAGCTAAAGGAAAAGTCATTCAACACAGAGAGAGAATAAAGTCACAATATAAGAAATATCACTCATTTGGACTTGGAATTAGAAACCAAGGTGATCTTGCCTTCTTAAGATCTATCTTGAGGGTGATATTCCTAAAAGACAGGGAGTGAAACAAACAAATCCTGGTTTAAACCCCTCTCTTTGGGAGGTACAGCCCTCCTGCCCCTTTGTAACTAACACATACTGGGTACAATCCAGTCGCCAATACCACTTGAGACCGGCTAAGGTATCTCAGGTACCTCCCTGAGGCTGGCAGGTATTACCAACGAGGCTTTCTCCCTGCGAAGGTGATAGCTGGTGGCTAGGCAGGAGCCTCCTGAGCAGAACAAATAGCACAGGATGCCTCTGCTCAGGCCACCGAATCCCAACCATGCTTCTGATATAGGAACAACCAGAAGATACACTACAGGTTTTTAACTCACTACCTGGCAGTCCAAATGTCCGAACACCATTGCAGCCCTCTCCCCCTTTAAAAAAATGCATTCTTAATCAATTTTTTAGGTACAAATTGAAGAGAAAAAAAAAGAAACAGATAAGCATATGCAGTAGGAAAGAAGCCTCTAACCAGTATCTGTAAAGTGGTGCATGTGCAGTGAGGCACCGCTTGAAGTAGGACATCTAGCAGCAGACACCCAACATGAGACTTTAAATATGGCCACGCAGCTAAGGAGCCTTTCTGGGGCCAGACGAGCACATCAGGGAAGACGACTTTTTGGAAACAGCCAGACGCGGTCACTGAGGATGCTGCCGGCATAACAGTGCAGGTGACACAGTTGCAGAGACTGAGAAAGTGCAGGTAATACCGAGGAACGGGATGCTTGGCTATAAAATCCCAGATAGCTACATGCCAGGATATTAATATAGTCAAGACACAGCCTAATTAAGAACAGCGGTGCACTGGCTGGGTCAGAAGCCGATACTCTGCTTGAAGAAAAGGCCCCAGCAGACATGCCTTCTCTTATTATTGCAAGCAGACAATCACTGACTTCCTCCACCCGGATGCAGGAAGACAACCTGGTGGTTTTCTCCCTCATACCGGCAGAAACCACTTTGTGTGTTGATCTTAGAAACTTGTGGGTGGTGCTGAGTTTACATAAGTTACAGTGCTTACTGCAGCTGCCAGTTGCAAGTGACAGATAGAGCTTGGACTCTGGGATTAAAATATGTACTTTCTAGTTATTAGGCCTGGAGCAGTGCTGATAAAAGTCCTGAAATCATTTTACAGGTCTGCCAAGTGTTTATAGCCCCTAATAGACATGAAATATTAGTCGAAAACCTTTGGTGCCACCCAACTCACATTTTCTACCTACACTGCCAAGAGTTCCTTCAAACATATGCGAGACCCTGCTGATCATTGTCCATCTGGCTTTTTCCTTGGCTGTCCCCAACTTTGTGAAGTCACCTGTAATGTTTCCATCCCTAAGTGCTTTTCAATGGAGGAATTATTTTGGTCAGCCCCTTTTACATGTTCTACAGTCAGCCTGAAGGCATTCCTGCCATGGCAGACAGTCTGGCATCAGATCTGGCTTCATTCTTACCACATATCCTAGATATTTCCATCTTCATTTCTGGATAATTTAGGAGATTAAGTCTTGTTCAACTCCCTGACGAATCTCAGTATTTGTTATAAATTCATTCCATTTAATACCTACTATTTCCCTGAGGCATTTACTTTCAAAAGCTTTTACATGTCTGTCTGTACCTTTGGTGGATTTCCAGCTTTCACATCCAACTGTTAAGGTGGAAACAAAATTTCAGTGGAAGACTCATAGATTGGTTTTAAATTGTGGATTATCAACACCTAAATCTTCTTTATGCTGGTAAATGCAGCTGCTGTCTTGCTGATGTATTATACTGCTTCTTTCTGGACATCTTGTTCGTTCATATCTTACTGCCACGCAACGCGAAGACGTCTGTTTTGCGTATAGCTTGTTTTTGTACCACATTATTGGAGTTGAAAATTACTGTGGTTCTCATTATGTCTATTTGGTTTTTAATTTACACCCCTCCCCTTTTTCTTCTTTTCTTTCTTTTGTGCATAAGCGTCTGTTGGTCTGTTGCATCTTAGTTACCTGGAAAACAACCTAGCTGTGGTTTCTGTTAGGTAACATAATGCATGTTCTACCCGAGTCAACTTTTTGTCTCCCACTCTTTCCCACTTAAATGAACAGTGGCTCCAAACAGCAGAGGTGAAAGCCTGCACCTCTACTCGATACCACGGTCTGCATAAAGGAGTATTCATCCTGTCAATGTGAACTTCAATC
>WEKW01026422.1:256569-299010 GCA_013389905.1 Sula dactylatra
CTTGGTGAGGCAATTACTTCTCTTAACATACCCTGTCATTTCAAGATGTTACAGACTCAATCTTAATGGGACACAGTCAAATATTATCTTTAAATCTATGAGTACAATCTAGGTTATAAAACATTGGGGAAGGTGTTTCAAATGAGTGTTTTGTTGAGTTACGGTGGTATTAAATCTGATCAGCACATGATTTTCTGTTCTACTGAACTTCAGCTGATCCCTTTATTCTGCCTCAACAGCACAGGAGAAGACTNAATTCAGTTACTTTTACCAATAGCTTTTTCCATTTTCTGGGGCTGTATTTATTTACAGCTTTCCCTGTTTTTTGCTTTTGTATCAGGTCTTTCCCTTTATGCGTTATGACAATATCTACTTATAGATCATTTATTTGCTAAGATTAATAGATTATTGCACTGCTCAGCTGTTTAATATTACCATTGCTTATTTTCTTCCCTTTTTGTTATAAAGATTTGGGTTTTTCCTTAGTAGGCCTCCTGAAGTGTATAAACATAGGCTGGGAAAGTGTTTTCCTATCGCCTTTTTAACATTTGTTTATGCTTCTTTGATAAGGTCATCAGTGTATCTCTTTTCTCTTTTTATACTGCATTTACTTGCAGTAGAATTTATAGAAATTGTTTTTTTCCCCCTGAAAGGGTATGTTTGAACCGTTATTTTGCACAATTTTCACAACTTTTACATATATAAACCAACTATGATTTATTAATACTTGAATGTCTGGAAAGCTGCATTTATTGTGCCAGCTATGAAGCTGTCAGGCAGAAAGGACCAAAACAAGCTACGTTGAGTTCCTGAGGTAAATTCGTCCTCCAGATAGGTGTTCTTGTTAAGTGTTGTGGGAGTTTTACTCTTCTTCAGTTTACAGGTGTCCAAACAGGTGTGAGCTTTCTAACTGAACAAGCCTATTCTCC
Source organism: Sula dactylatra (assembly GCA_013389905.1). Classification (NCBI taxonomy): domain Eukaryota; kingdom Metazoa; phylum Chordata; class Aves; order Suliformes; family Sulidae; genus Sula; species Sula dactylatra. The sequence goes on from WEKW01026422.1 coordinate 257,499, forward strand.
TTATGGAATACAAATTTTGGAAACCTTCCGTAATTTCAAAACATAAATACTTAAGTTACTGCCATACCCAAGCTGTACATTTTCTCAGTTAATATAGCGAGAAGCCATTTCAGTCCCATCCTGTTGCCAGTGTCACAGAATCCCACTCTGCGGCACTGGGGAACTGTAACATATCGGCCAAGCAGAAAAAATATTTGATCGCACCATCATTTAAAAGAAGCATTGTTTTTCCTACCAGACTTCACTGGTGAGTTACTGCTCATTTGCAAATTGGCAACGGGAAATATCTTCAGTGTTCATAGCTAAGGTCTTCCCAGAATTCAGCGGTGTTTGATCCTGAAAGCTTATTAAGTGACTTGCTTGGGAGTCACTTTGAACTACTAGATTTATCTTGGGCTCTAATCACTGTTTAGAAATAGAATTGAACTGTAGTCAATTTAACATAACTATTTGATTACTCCATCTGTCTTTCTGTAGCAATATTCTCAAGGTGTCATGTAGGCACACAATGTGTCATTAAAGACAGAGGATAGCACAGTTCAGGATCCAGTTTAGGAATAATATGCCCAGAGTTTGATGTTGCCCAAGGGCGATGTCACTTGTAAGGAGTCACCTATCTCTATTTTCTATTGATCTGGATTTCCTGAAGCATTTGCAAATTGCAAGAACTGTATCCAGACATTTTAAAAACTTAGATCACTCTAACGTACTTCACAGGGACATCAGAACGCAAAGCTGCCCTCTAATGAAGAGAAAATATGAACGGTTGCCTTTTGAATATGGCCAACTCTTGACCTCTAGGGTTAGGGTTTATCAAAGGAATCTAAGGGAAAAAAATCCTGCTTCACATTAGTAGTTACATTTCTTAACACTAAGAGCTTCAGAACCACTGAAATTTCCTCCCACCTATTCTAGCTTTCAAAATTATATTCATTCTTCAAGTTTCTGAATCCATGTTTTGGCTAAAGGCCAGAATATGCACGATCAAACAGAGAATTTCATTTTACTCAAGCTGCTCTGATGGAAAAATCAGAGTTTCAGATTCTTTCTGGGGATGCAAAGATAATCTTCTGGTAGCAATAGAATATGCATGCAGAAATTAGTCTACGGGAAGTCTATGCCAGGAAATTCAGCTCCCCTCATGACGAGCACCAGAATCAAAACAATCACAGAAGCTGGGAGAATTGTCTGGGTGTTCCCTGAATGCTTGCACATATTCCCAAAACCCAGATCTGGCACATACCAAATCCCAGTGAAGAACTGTCACCGTCACCAGCTCAGCCCGTGCAAAGGTACTCTGAGTAAACACTACACTAAAGCAAATGCATTCTCAAAACAAGGTCCCTCCATGGACTTAAAGGGAAAAGAGTGGACCTAAACAGAAGAGGAAAAAATCCTTTCTTGACTGCTACCACCTACCTAAGTGACCCCATTATGAATTTATCACACACCAGATACCATCAGGAGTGAAGCATGCTGGTCTAAATTTAGTTTCTGACACAGCCCACACTGTACTCACCAGATGCCACTCACCCATGAGGAACTCCATTTAATGGGGACGGGGCCCTGGTGTACAGTAGTCAGGACATGCACAAAACATTTAGCATCCTGAGGGCATGTGGGGATGGGGACCCAAAGAGGGAGGTTAGGAGAAAAAGAAGCTCTATCAGTGTTTCCAGAAACTAAGGCCACAGTCACGATACCTGCAATTGTGAACCTGACAGAAGTGGGATTCCCAGAGAGAAACATGGTCACAACTGAAAAATAATGAAATACCATTCTGGGAGGCCTCCCTACTCTTGAAATAGACTTGATATGTGAAGATGGATTGGGCCAACATGAAACTGCTGAAATCGATTTGTAAGATATTTGACTCAAATGAAGGAAAGGGTTTTGTTTCTTCGTCTTCTTTTTCAAAGGACTGGACCTGCCTTCCAGATTTTGAAAGCCTGGCACTGCTGGAGCTTGGGGTAGTTATGACACTATTTTACTGTAGACTTCGAGGCAGCAAAAACGTACTTGGCTATGGAGCACCTTTCTACACTGAACGACAGAAGCTCTGCTTCTTGAAACTTAACAACGAAACAACATATTAAGAAGATTTCCGGAGAGAAGGTTCCTATATATGCATGCACAGCACATGATGACTTTTCCCAGCAGTTACTCTTTTAATCATTATCTGCACTTCTACCATTTTTTTCAGTGCAGAAAACAGGAAACACTTTGCTTTTCAACAGGAATTACTGAAGAGATTTCTTGGTGCTGTAATTTCTGTCACAGAGGGTGCTGACAATGAATCAAAACCCATTTTTCAAACATAAAAATGAAGATAATTAAAATGGAAGCTGAACTAGATTGTTCCCCAGACAGAGTTGAGGATTATGACTGTCAGATTTTGATGCAGCTATGGCTTCTGTTCTGCTCAAGGTAAGTTAAAATTCAGTTGTTGACGCATGATTCAAATCTCCCTTTGCAAACACACTTGGCTTAGCACCTCTTTTTCAAAGGCTGATGTTTTAAAAACAATACTTGCACATAAGAGAGAACACAGTTTCAAAACTCAGACACCTTCTAGTCTTAAACCGTAACTAAAAAGCCACCAGCATTCAAAAGTAAGCAAAACAAAAAAATGCCTCACTACAGTAACCTACACAGATGGGTGTTGGGGTCTGCACTGGAGAACTCCCTCAGCAGCAAGAACAGTCTCCAGCAACGGCAGTACCTAAAATCTCTGCAGACTTTATACTCATTTCTGGTACACCTGCATATCGACCAACATGAGTGTTTCATAACTCACAGGGTTTCAGAATTCCTGGAAGATTTATTAGCCAGTGTGACAGCCTTCGGCCCCTCTGAGAGCACAAACATCCACAGACAAAAACTGAGGCGGGGGGAAGGTGGAAATGAATCTCAGAGTTAACACTGCTTTTTTTTATCCCACTCTGCACATAGAAAACGCCTCCAGAAAAATCCTCAAAATCCTTGCACACAATGCGGAGCCCACTGCTGTGGCACAGTACTTCATATTTTATTTCCTTACGTCAATGCAGTCCTAAGATGGACAAAAGCCTGCTTGGCTACAGCTCTGCATAATTGCAGGGTTTTGCTGGGTGAGCAATGCTGGTCCTGGCCCTCCGCCTGCAAATCACGTTAATCAAAGAGAAGAAAACATTTACCTGTAGAAGTTCAGGGAGCTCTGAAGTGTCCTCTCGAACACCAGGCTTCACCTGTTTATATATTGCTCAGATTTCATCACGAAGCATCCATTTACCTCCTCCTGCCCAAGACGAGATCTTCTCAGTTCCACACCCACAAACCTGCTCAACCGGGCTGAACGGAAACAAGCCATGTCCCTGCCTTCCCTGCCTGTGCCAACGCGACAGAAAATGACTGGCAGAGAGAAAAGAGACATCCATCCCAAGGTACATACATCCCTCCCAGGCCTCTGGGAGGGATGGGACAAAGGTGATCTAATGCAAAAGCCTGCATCTGGGAAAGCAGTAAGAGGTACTGTGCTCCAAATGCGATGCAGCCACTCGGGCCTTCTAATTTTATTTCCTAACAATAAATTCCAAGCAATGGGAAGGGTAGTAAAATAGTTATGATACTCTGCACCACAGGAGGGTATCACAGAACTCCCCCAAAAGCGGTTTTGCTCCTTCGGGGTAGCTAATATTAATAAGATTGCCTCTTACTTCAGTGGCCAGTTCAGCCATCAGACGATGTAGGGCTCTGACCCTGCACGGCGCTCAAGCAGGCGTTCGTGGCTGTCCCTGGGCACACGGCACCTTCGCACGATGCACGGCCCGGTCAGAGCCCACCTGTGGAAGGGGGCATTTAACCCATCGCATGTTGCCTGTGAAGATCTGCGTTAGATTGGAGGTATTTTTAACAAAGGAGATGGAGGGGGGCTAGGCATAGGGACCGGAGGGGTACTCTTAATTGCAGCTATGCCATTGTGAGTCCTTTTAAATCAATTATGGAAGTGAGACTTCAAAGCATTCATCGAGCACAGGAACAGAACGGCTAGTGGGTGAGTCCCAAAAGTTTTTCTAATTATTTGTTTAGCTGAGATTTCAGTATCACATCTGACATTTCCTTCAAAAAGAAAGGGTCAGTTTCAGGTAAAATACATATTCGAAGTAGATAATATACACCGAGAAAAACAGATTTTGCCAGTGAATTCAAAATGAAAAGACTTTAATTTGACAAAAGACCATGTTGACTAATCTCTCTGTCTATGGAGATCTCTGAAGAGACTGGTCCTTGTTGCAATTATTCACCTTTCTTGAACTCAGACTATAAATGCCCTAAATAATCCATTTTCTTAGAACTGGATTTGGGATTGTTACAATTATTGTTATAATGTAATATAAACACTACAGCTTAGAGAACCATGCAAACAGTAGAATACACAAAATAAGCACAAATGGTTCTGATCCACTAATAAAATCTACCTTACTCAAAGTAAAACAGTAAGAAACAATTTTTTCCACCAACTTTACAATAATCACCACAAAAATATACTGAATCGATCGAAATGAAGGACTACTTCTCACTTGGTTTTGAATTATGACTTGAACCTGGAATAAAATAAAAAGTCTTTTAAATGTCTATTAACTACTATATACTAAATGGATGCTAAATTACATAACACAGCTGATGTTATTGTTCATGTTGCTGAAATGAAACTCGGCACATTGCAAGTTAAATCAGAAACAATTCCTTTAACTTCCTATTTTTATTTTCTTTTAAATTAAGACAGACTACTGGAATATCCCAAAAGATTATTTTTTTTTCAATTACGTACTTCCTGCTTTTTTTTCTTCAGGTTTTCATTCTTGTGAATTTCAGTGAAGCAGCTGTAAGAGGTAACAATTACAGCAAAAATGTTTAATTACCCAACTAGCTTTTAAACAGTACCTGTGGGCACATACACTCCTCACATGAAGTTACTTAAAAGTAAACCCACAGGAATTATTGTTAAATAATGGTATGATTATCAAAGAAAATTATTCTCTGTGAGTCATTTTACATTAATTACAATGTATTATTTGAAAGGTAATGTAGATGCAGTTTATTCCGCAGTGCTCCTAGGAGAGTTTAATGAGCAGTCCCAGTAGGATCCATAAGCAGGAACTGGACTGACACGGCTCTCACACAGACTCGCTGCCTGCACCAAATCCACCCTGTGTATGCCGGAGCCTACATCAAACTTGGCACGAATGGACTGCAGCAATAAAACTAATGAAAATCAGTTACAAGAGGCTGCAAACAGCTGTAAAATATTTACAGAAAACCATGGAATTGAAGACCTGACCAGATTCCCAAATCCCATTTTCTAACACTCTTAAAATACCCACTCCACTTTCTAAAAATCCCTCCAGATGATGGTTTGACTTAACAGTATGCTCTATCTGAGAATTAATTCAGAAAAAAGCTATTCAAATACTGTTTATAACTGATGGGAGAATATCACTTAGGCAACATTTATAAATGTACAAAATAGAAAAGTAGCTGCTAATCTCTACGATTTTTGCTCTTCCTGAGGGAAACTGGATCACGCACATGTTTTTTTGAAGACAAAAGCCTCTTCTACAGCAGCCATCATTTTAATATGAGATTTAATAACACACATAGCTTACATATTACTCACATGTGCAGTACCATATTTGTATGCATCGAGCTCAGCTGGAGTGCTGATTGCTCATTTCTATGGATTAGACTGCAGAGGTATTTTTTCTTCAGAGCTTGCTTCAGCTTATTATTCATAGTACCCTTCCATTACCTTCCCAAATTCTTCACTGACAAGTCTACCGAAGGGATAATCACTGTAACTATATACACTTACACTTATTAAGACACAAGAGCCCCAGCCTGCTGTTGTAAACCAGTGCAGCTCCACTGTCGTCTTCTGGCACTTTGCTAATATTTACAGCAGCAGAGGCTACTCCCAGAAATTAAACAGTGGCCAGTGGCTTTTCCATGATATGAATCAGCAATTTTATAGAACCTCAAAATCCTAAAACTTGGGTGGTTGAATCTTACTCATTATCCCGTCATTGAGTCCTTTTGGCCAGCAGGGAATTCCAGAATTCGGAAATTATCTCTAACTCACTGTGATCAACACACAAGGATTACAGACAGCTCTCTTCTGCCCCAGGGAATTAAAGTCCAGGTTAAAGAGCTGCAATTCCTCAGTAAGGAAGCTAAGATGTAAACCAGCACTAACTGTTTCCACCACAGCAGAAAAGCACCTAGAGTTGGAGCCAGACCATGGAGGAGGGAACAAGAGAAAAGTGGGAAAAACAGAGGAGCAAGAAAAGAACAGAAAAAGCCAAAAAGAAGAAAGTAAAGAGAGAATATTTTCCATTAAGATACGTCAAAAGAGCCAAAGATGTCAGTAGGATTCACGCACAAGAGTGGTTCTTGAAAGGATCTGCCATAACAAGCACTGCAGTTTGACAGTGAATGGAAACTAACACCAGCAGCTAGAGCTGCCGACTTTTGCATCCCTTAATTTGCTGGGGAAGACTTCAGGCTAAGAACTTTTGAGTCAGAAAAGCAAGTAAAAGACTCAGAAATGGTTATATGGTGCCTCCCATGAGTTTCTGCTTGGATACCGCAACCTCTGGTGGAAACATGCTCTGCAAGTATCCTGGCCGAGCTATGTCCCTTGGGACGCACGTGGCTGTCCCTGCTGCTGTGCCACCACACACACCGTGGGGTCAGCTGCCGGCTGCACGGCCCCTGAGTGCAGGCTCTGGGGACACCCAGCACTGAGCAAGGGCAGAGCGGAGAAGCACCTGAGCTACAGTGCCTAGCAAGCACGGTAACTGCATTTTCAAACCGAAGTACTTCTTCCATTGAACTAGGTATCTCACGTGAGAAAACCCCATCTGATTAGTAAAAAAACCCCCTCATTTCCGTTAAAAGAAACCAATCAGAAATGTTGATTATTGATATCAAAACCCGATCTTCCTTTTTTACCACAGGAGCATCTTCAGAAAGCTATCTGACATGAAAGGAAAATGAAACCTGTTTTTCTTCAGTCAGATGGCTCTGGATATCCCGACTACACTTCAACAACTTTAGGTGAGATAAAGAAACTGTATCAAGTCCTTTCCATGTTCAAAGAAACTATTAACACAAAGTAAAGCTGTCGGCTTTCTAGAAATAGCAATGGTTAAAAATTCTAGCTTTTTCTATCCATGCTAGCCAAGGTCAGACAACTTTAGAAATTATTCTTGATAATTTTGGGGCATGGAAACTATTTGCACGGAACTGTTTTATTGGAAGATAAAATTGTTTCAAGTTATTCCACGTTAACACAGTTTATCTCTTAGCACAGAAGTTCATAAAAGAAAGTACAGCAGTTTGGTACATAAGACCTGATCTATGTAACCACAAATGAAAATTAATCTGAAAGACGAACAGGTTAACAATGCCTATTCTTTAAATTACTCTGATAAGCACATACTAGAACTCCTCCAGGGAACATGCCCAACCTTCCCCACTGTCTAAACATTTTACCCTGAAGTCTCTACTATCATCTACACATAACATACAATGATGGGTTATCCTTGTAGAGTTTGACACAGCATTAGAAGCAGGACTTGGGAAGCTAGCCAAATACCTGGGGCTAAATCCCTAGCACATTAGAAGTCTATTTACTATTGCCCAAAATGCTATTTTATATATAAAAATGCAAAAGGAGATCCATATGGAATTAACTGTATTGTTCATTTCTGTGCTTTTTGCCTTTTCTTTTTTTTTTTTGATACATGAAAGAACTAGGTCAACATTTTCCAGAATTACCCAACTTACTTTATACTTATGAGAAAGGAAAAAAGTTCCTATTACGAACCTTGCATGGGGGAAAGCTGTACAACGTTTATGGGAATTTTTCTCATTTGAGTTTTTAGAAAAGGAACATAGTAGAAAAAACCTCCACCGTGTGGAACAATACAGATTTTTATGCGAAATATCAGTACAGACATCTACCACTGGAGCTAATAAAGCAGTAGCAGTCTATTAGGCGGGCCACTCAGCCCACCAGAGGAAAATGAAGAATGTATTTTGCTCGGTGTTTCATGGCTGTTTTGATTTCATAAGCATGCAGAGAAATCTCGATTCTATGTGACATTTAATGTACCAGTTACAAGATCCATCTGCTTGATTTTACCAGTATCGACTTCTACATCAGTTCTCTCCAATTTGTTTAGTCACTTGATACCAGCCACACGGATGCCATTGCTCTCCACTCTTCTACACTTCTGGGCGCCCCACTCTCAACTTTCAGTCCTCTGAGCGATATGGGTGAGAAAACCCAAACGTCAGCAATGCCAGAATAGATTACACCCAATGAAAACTGTTTAATCTAGCTGCCAAACTCCATCAAGCATCTAGCACCCATGCAGAAATCGAGGTTTACTAGAGGCAAAATCTGCCCAAATCTGGGCAGATCTTTCACAAACATAACAAAAGGTACACATGTAACAGAAGTCTGAAGTCTGTCCTCTAGGGTACAAGGGGTGACAGAGCTCCTCAACCAAACCACAGTTAAAAAAACACCCCAGTATCAGTATGTGCAAAACCAACAACTGGGAGAAGAGATTATTCCCGTTAGTTTTGTCCCAAGAAACACAAAAGGTGGTGTTTTTGCTGACAAGAAGAAAGCTTGAAGCAGGCAATGGTCCCAGTGGTCAAAGAATCATAATGTATAAAGATTCCTATAATTGAACCATTGACAAAGAGTTGGTCAACTTTAAATATAGGCAGCACTATCTAAATCATCTATAATAATTCTAAAAAGTGTCTAGGACTTCAGCTTCACTAAAGCAGGAGGCACGCCTGTGTCATCCTACCTTGTCAATGAAGACACAGTATTTTCAGAATTAGCTGACTGAAAGAGACTCCACAGACTTGATTAAATTGTTTGGTTATGGGATGGTTAACAGGTGTAACCTTCACATGAGCTAACACATGGTGTTAAAAGAATGGGCAATATCTGTGGGAACCCCATTGTAGGATCCCACATTCACATTAATATCTTTTAATCTGTTTGAAATTAATATAAATGAGATCTTTTAAATTAAAAAAAATAATAAAAATAAATATCCCTTTGAGTAAAAGACGGCAGGCCAATTGGCAACATATGTGTTCACTGAACTGAAGCACCTGGTGCAGGTCATTCCCAAGAGTCTTGCCCCACTTCTCAGCCCTGCTGCCAGGCAAACACTTGCTGCCTCAACAAGAGTCAAAAGCCTAGAGAGTGCAAAGAGGAACACATCATTCCCCAATATACCTTCTTTATTACCAGCCATTCATAAAAAACGCAGCCTCCAGAGATGCCATTGGGTCTTAAGATGCCATCCTTTATATAGTTTATAACCACAGTTAACACATGTTAACGGTACCTGGGTAGATATCCACTTCTGTGCACTGCTACAAACTACCTGCAAGTCCCTTGACTGTTTATGTCCAAAGTGTTTTGGGGGTGTTGGGCTTATTTGAGGGTTTATTTTATTTATTTTTCCAGCATGCTGACATTCCAGCTGATAGCTCCGGAAGCGTGTTCACATTCCACCAGCTCTACTTAAAATATTTAAAAGGTTATAGTAAGCGGAGGAAAAGGTAGCAGATACAGATAAGTATGGTGAGTCACATACTCACCCCAAGGAAAAGTATTGCTTACCTTTGATGAGGTAAGTAAATAATTAGCTATACTTAAGGCACTTCTCTTCCAGTCTCTCAGAACAGTGTTACACAGGCAAAAGCTTTTGAAGGCTTTAAGAAGGGAAACACTCAAAATTCATAATCCTTCTGCACAGGCAAAATATCATGCCTGCCAAACTGAGCACCTATACACAAGATCTTGAAATATTAAACTGATTAATGATGGTAACGGTTTTCCTTGATAGACTGCCTCATAAATAAAATCAATAATTTTGCTAAACCCAAAGTATTTCTCAGGAATGTGCTCACTTTGATGAAAGTTTTCTAAAAAAACGTTTAGGAGCTTTGCCTCTCTATTGAGAGAGAAGCAATGATGTAGGCATGTGAGACCAGGGCCTAAAGAAATCTTCTCTTTAGAATAATCCAGTGATCTTTTTTTTTTTTTTCTTATTTAAGGGGAGGATAAGTCAGACTGTTGTGTCATGACCATAAATATCTTAAGTGTCAGATGATGAACCACAGTGAAATGGGGTTCATCTGGCTAAATATAGATACCTGTCCTCAAGCTAATCACTCTGTGCACCACTGATAGTCAAGGGAGTTTGAGGCATAATTAATTTTTTCGTTAAAAAAGATACCTAAATACAGTTATTTATGCCCTTAGATCTCTAATTGACTATAAAAGTGCAGTAGTCTAAAAAGGGAATAATTTGATTATCTTAGATGAATACTTTTCTGCTCGTCACTGTTGGAACATTTATTTTTACCCTCATCATCATTACAAACCCAAGGTAAATATGTAAGAACCATTTAGCATTACATGCTTTTACACTAATAAAATTATCATCTTATTTGTGTACCCCTTAACACTTATCCTACAAAACAATTTTAGCCTCTGGATAATGAATTATAATATATAACAAATAGCATAACTAAGAACAAACCCTATTTAAAAGATGTGACTAGTAGCAAGATGCTAATGTAACAACAGATATTAAATACATGTAGTAGTTCAAATTATTTGGTATTTTTCATATTAAAATATAGATGATGAAACTCCAGAAGTGCAATGAATAAAATTTAGTTTTGTGTAGTCACAAGATAAATTTATACAATTCAGCTCTCATAGGTGTTTTTTTTCTCATTTTATTTTAGTTTTTACTGGCCAATTCTCTGGAATGGCCATTGTTCTTTGTTTAAAGGCCATTCTCTATAGTGGCTTATTTAAGGAAATTTTGCTGAGCACAAATACTCTGTAATAGGTTACAGAAAGTCTAAAACTCCGTGAAAACAAAGGGTGCTCTGAGGATGGAAGAAAATTTAGGTCAGGAAAGAAATACTGGAAAGATTCAGAATAAAACCAAGTTATCGAGCACAGATATTAGCTGCTAGGGCTTTACAAACCCTGTGCCACCTCTTAACCTTTTGCCTTGGGTGACTCCTGGTTCTCTAGGAGCTACTGAAAGCACTTTTCAGCTCCTATCAACGTTTGGTTCTATAGACCCTAAAGCTGCTAAAGAATTTGCAGCAATACTTGTTCTGTTTGTAACCGACTGACTTTTTGTGTAAGGCCCTGGCTTTCACATAGTTTCTCTAACCTCAAGTAGCTTCTCACCAGCCTGCAATATTTTGGTGTAGGCAAAGAAAATTATTTTATATACTTGAATCATTAAATGATTAAAAAAAAAAACCACCCCACCAAACTAATTAACATCAGAGCATGATTTAAGACCAAGCAAGAAACATCAAAAGACATTACAACATTGTTTGATGCTCCTCTCTTGGCAATAAGCCTTCCGCAATTTCACAAACACAGGGAAAACAACTGTTTCCAGTTACACGTATGCTCACACACTCTTGGCTAAGTAAGGCCAGACTTTTCTCTGTTAACTACATTGGTATGTCTTAGTTGCCAATTGGCTTCGAATATTTCTCAGAAATACGAGGTTCCTCCTGCAGCAATACCTAGATAAAGAGGGGTGATTAGGAGATGAAAAAATATTGACTTCCAAAGGAGAATAAATGGATGTGAATACAGTCCAATACAGTATGAAGAATTTTATTCCTGTATAGGTGATCACAGAACATAAAATTCTCCTCAAGGAATTAAGGCAATCACACAAAACCTACGGACTTCTAGGGGCAGTTGAAAGCCTGTGCTTCATTCAGAGGAAAGTAAAATGAGAACTACCCCCATCATTCATATAAGCAAATGATACCAATGAAATGAGGGCCAGCTCCTGAGTCCATCCCATCCTCTCTTACCACCCACCCCCAGCCCGGTCACCTCCAGAAGGCAGGCAGAGAGCTGCAGCAATGCAGGAGCAGGACCCTTTCTGCGCTGTTGCCTCTGAGATAACGAGAAAGACTGGATATCAAGTGAAGGAGAAGCAGCATGACTGTGTTGTCAAAATTGTTCCAACAAACAGGTAGAGATCTCAACAAAACGAAGTTTTATGCCTCATAGCATGAAGTCAAAATCTCACACACATCAAATATTTCGAAACTGTTTCTTAAAGAACCATTTTTAAAAATGGTTTCTGGCTATAAAATTGTACATAAATTAAGTGGAAAAATAAACAATTAAGGTAGTACAGATATTTACAAAGAAACAGATGTAAATACAGTTCCATGGCAGAAGAAATACATGCAGAAAAATTTGTGCAAGATTTTCTCCTCCTCTGAAACAAAACCAAACAAACAAACAAAACCCCAAAAACAAACAAAAAAACCCCAAACCACACAAAAAAACCCCAAGACATCAGAGGGAAACAATCAGGAAAACAACTGGGGAAATCTAATGATATATAGCTATTTTCTGAATATCCTCAGGTATTCAGAATTATCAAGAACATATAAAATAAAAAATTAATTAAAAGATATTTTCTACAGAATAACCGACAGCAGCGTTTATACTATTGCTTGATATTTCCTGAAATAGTTACTGAAACTGCCAGATTTTCAAAGAAGGGTTCCATCATTTGTTTGTTTATGGGTGCCCCTAGTCTTCACCACAATGATAGGCAGCCTTTAACAAAATGGTGTAGAGTCGAGTAAACGTATTCACTTCCTGACCTGCAACCCCGTTTGGATGCTTTTAGCCCCTTTGGAAGCAGTAGTGGCACCATAAGGAATAAGTGAGATAAAGTACTTTTGGCCAATTACCAATGATGTCCCCTCACGTCACCCGACAAAACACAGCAGTTGCTTCTCCTGTTTTTGTACCGGTGATGAACTTCAGTAATCACCTCTCTCTGCATACAAGGGAACATCTTAAGGCGCCTGGAAGCCACAAAAGTTTGGCAAACCACTTGGCTCTGGTTTAAATATTATGTAGATTATAGAGGACAGAGAACAAGTTCTACTTTGTAAATACAATTAACAACTGTTACATCTTTACCTTTGCATTCAGGTTTTTCATTTTTAACAGTTTAATCTCTGAGTCATACAAGTGTGCCCTCATTTTATTTGTCTGACACAGAAATCCACACTCTTTTCCCCAAAATGTTTGGATTCCCAACAGCAGGCAAGATGCATGCCTGCCATGCGGGTTTCTAGAATAAATCAGCAGCCTGGGAGACCAGATGGAGCTCAGGGAAGCTACTGCCTGCTCATAACAAAGGAGATTGAACTGTCATCCAGTAAAGTCTTTCCATGTTTAAAAGCCAGTGAATAACCATCTTTAAAACAAAGGACTCAAAACACTTTGGTCAACCAAGACCTAAGGAAAGACTTAAGATTGCCATTTTGAGAATCTTTTCCTCTCTTTTTCAAGCCGCAACAGCAAATCTAATAGTGCCCTAAGATCTCACCAGAGCATGTCTTTGAGAATAAAGGACTCAGGAAGACGTGGGGAAATTCTAACTAGAAAACTCAAGCCTTGGTCAAATGTAGAAGGTACTACATATGAACACAGGAGGCTGCCATACAGGAAAGATAACTTAAGCTGTCTGAAAGGAGTAGGTGCAATAGCAAAATGGCTGAGCTGGAGAAACAGTTAAGATCTACCAACTACCTTCTCAATGTAGAGCTGCTGGTAGCTGTGTGAACAAGCAGGAACCCTTGAGTGATAAATGATTAGCAGATGTAGTAACACAGTATGGTTTTGCACAGTCTTTACTTCTGTGGTTATAATGTGATCTTCCAAGGAACCTAACAGCTTTTGGTGTACCTAGAAGTCCAGAACGCTAACCAAGCCATTTATTAAGCCTGTTAAATGTTTTAGATTGATTTCTCAGTGCCTAGAATACTGTTGTCTAACTTTACCTTGGGCAGTAGAAATTAAATATCTGGATGTGCAACTCAACATGCAGGTTTTTGTAGTTTTAAACCCTTTATCTCCACCTGCCTGGTTAAATTTCTGTCTCACAAAACAAAACAAATGAAAAAAAAATTCAGAGAAGGTGAGACTGCAACAGGCTGTGCAAAAAGCAAAAGGCTTTCAAATGCATCTGAACCAGAGGTGGAACCACTTGTTTCAAATTAAGCAATGGGTCTGTTTTCCTCCTAATCAAAATAGCAGTTAATTACTGATAACTTCAGCGCATTAATCAGCTGCTTGAAAAAAAATGTTCTCCAATCAAAATGAAAGTGCAATTGCTTCTAAATCTTTCTGTGCACTTGCTTATCATCTTGGAAAAAGAAGCAAAAGCAATTTGCTTAGGGAAACTCCACAGTCTTGAGAGCTTAAAGTATGTGAGAAGAAAGAATATTTTGCAATTCACCAGCACTATCATTTTGCTTTGCTGTGCTGCTTCCTCTGTATAGACAAGATAGCCCTAATTGATGTTTGTATGGAACACTGGTAATCTCTCCTATGTGCATTGTATCAGGCTCAGGTAAAATTAATCCACACTGTGTACGGACAGACAAGAGATTAAAGGAGGTTTTTCATTCCAAGCTGTCTAACTGGAAGAAAGAAGTCATTAGTTAAAAATATATTTGGAGTCTCCAAATATTTCTTCGACATGATATAACCTCTTTCCCCAAACCAAAAATTTTACAAGAAAGCCTTCCTTCCATACGCACCTTATATTTTTGTACACACCCTCCCCATTTTTTGAAATAATACTTTGGCCAAACATATGAAAAACTCAAAAATAATTGGTTGAGTTTTGGCAAAGCTTAAAAAGTATAGGGAAAGTCTGGAAAATAGAAAGCTGGGCACATGCTAATAACACTCTTCTTGTATATAGGGTCAGTTATTCATAGCCCACTAATTTGGTGTTTGCCTGGATTCACAATTCACAGGTTTTATACAAGAGTTTGTATTTCTCTAGAAAGGTCAAGTCTGAAAAGTTTTTCATTCCAAAATAAAAGGACACTAGCAAAAAGCTGCAATGTACATGGTAACTGAAATTTGCTTCAAGCAAGGTCTGACTTAGAACAATTATGTGTACCTGTTGCATGTCATCTCTCTGAAGAGGTGCCAACCCCAGACAGACTAAATCTCTAACACACTGCTGGATGCTAGGGATTTTCTGCATTAAGCACGGAGAGCACTATCCTCCAATTTGCTTCAACCACAGAGAACAGTCATGCATTAGCAAGGAGGTGGCTTGCATGACCTAAGAGGTTGTTTTTGTCTCTGCATTCCAATGGTGAAATTTAGAGATGTCCATCAGTAACCAGATGTGTACAGGCACTGCATCCGCTTTTCCCATGAATGCAAGAATTTGGCTCTGTGACCCTTTGTTTACTAAAAATCAACTAGCCTTCCAATATCTTTTTAAGGACCCATGGGTGTTAGTCCCTCTACTTGTTTTCTACTTTTTAAAAATCCTGTTCACGTATTATAATAACGAGTTGTTAGTCAATTAAATTCAACTGACTACTGGACGTCACATGCAGGAAATGTTCTACATAGTGTTGTCAAAGAAAATGAACCTCTCACCTGGAGGGAGGCAAAGGCAGGGGAAAAACATGACACCAATGGATATAAACCAGCAGAAAATACTGTTTTCTCCACAGCGTTCCACCAAAAAGCCAGCAGGGATCTTTTGAATCACGACTATAGTTTGCTTAACTAGGATAAATCACAAAACGTGAGTAGGTTAGGTAGCTAGGGAAGGTATATCTAAATTTCATAACACATTTCAAAATTTTTCAAGGTGCTTTAGGAGTGTGAGTCCCAAATACCTGATTCTTTCCTACTTCTAGTGAAAAGGCCAGGCCTCCACTCTGAAAAAGTTTAAACAAAGTACTTCTGAAAGTTTCACCTTCGGTGAGGTCATATCATACTGAATTAATAATGTAATATAAAATATCTTTACTACCTACAGAAACGACTACATCTCAGGCAATTTTCTGGGACACCATCAGCACAGTACAAGTTGCTAATAAAGCTTCATCAGCTGGAGGGCAAGGGGGAAGAGACAAAAAGAAGAGTCCTTTCGGGAAAAGCAATTTTCAAAAATTGTTTTGGGAATAACTCATTCCTGAGTGCTTGCAATCCAGGTATGTGCCAGACATGATCTCGTGTTTAAAGTGCAGTTGAACTCCACAGAGGAGATGGACGGAGGCTGGAGAGATTTATGTGGCTATAGACTTGATGGTTTTACTGTTAGGTGGTGCACAGCTCTGATTTAAGATGTGCTGAGCAGGCCTTTATATAAAAGAATAATAAATTAGTGATGCACATGTAGATTTATGTGTCAGGATTCCAGAGCACAGAATGCATGCTTAATGAGTTTTATAAATCTGTATAAATAAATATAAATGAAATCACACCATAGGATGTCCCTGTCTTGTGTCTCTCAATAGTATCTAAATTAGATACAGTCTATTTTCAACATGTATATAAATATGCTCACAGAAACACACTAATTATCAGCCTGCAAAATCAGCTTGGGTTTTGAGAGCCAATTAAGTTCCCTGTGGGTTCATTTTTGTCAGGAAAGTCAGCAGAGACAACTCAAAACATACACAGGAAGTATATCTGCTGCCTAAGATGAGATTTGTACAATTACTTTTCTGACCATAAATATGCTTACTTCATTTCTTCTTGCTAACTTTACATTTCCCATATATGATTCACGGTGTTATGCCAAGGTCACCCAGGTCCTTGGTATTAAAAGGTTATATAAACACATCCCTGGAGTAACTAAAATGAATCAGATATGCAGCGGACAGAGTGCAGGCCTGAACTTGGAAAGGGAGGGAGCGTGAAAGCCAGACCCCCTGACATTAAAAAAGAATATATATTTCACTTTCATTTGTAACTTCACACAAGACACAAAGAAATGCAGTATTACTGGGAAAGAAAATCAGCAGAAAACTGGAGGAGGTGCAGGGAGGCAAAAAGGCAAACCCCCCAATACTCGTGCCTCTAAAAACTACCTGAGGACCTCTCAGCACCCTGGTTTCTCATGCTACCCCCCAAACCCAGCACCTACACAGATCCCTGCCTTAAAATCTGTGCACTGACAAGGACCTGAGGTTACAGCCTAGTCTCAAACTGCCGTTTTGCAGTTGATTTTCTGTCAGGCAAGCTACTCCACAACTGAAACAAAATTAGAAGATGTAAAAGTTACAGCCAGGACTATGAAAGAATCAAACAAATCATTTCCTTTTCCATGGTATTTCTGTTAGCCCTACTGCACTAAGCTACAATCACTGACATTATGCATAAAATTGCTGGTAGAGGGATGATGCAAAACAGTATCAGGCAATAAGACTAATAATTTATAACCCTACATCGTCAAAATACTGTAATATTAACAGCAACAGTTTACGTTCGTAACATCTCTGCGAAACAAGCCACATCACAGTTTTACAAGTGTGGAAATTGGGGAGCACAGACTTATAGTGGTTTGTCAGAAGCATCCTAGCAAGTCAGTGTTCAAATTAGAATTAGCATCCAGTTTTTTGATTCTAGTCTTACATGTGTGCGGCTTTTTAATCCTCCTAGGCCTCAAGCAATTCTTAAGTTCTTATAAACTTCTATATCATTGCCACAGAGCAATCAGAAGCAACTCTAGCCCTATGATAAAGCACCGAAGTGGAAAAGCAAGCTTGCTTAGTAACAAGCTGTTGGTGAGCAGCTTGGGTAATAGCACAACACTGCAGGCCAGCTTTGACCTGTACTGCAGAAAAAAGACATACCTTTAATCGCAGAAAACAAATCTTTCCCTGAAACGTATCTCAGGCTAGCTCTACACACCCCAGCTCCAGCTCCCACCTGATTCAGACACGTGGTTTGGACTTTGGCACTTGACTGGACCAAAGAAATCCCGGCAGAGATGGGGATGCAAGCTCCACTGCAAGCCCAAGCAGCTTGAGCAACATGTCTCTACAAACCTGAGCTTCAGCTCGAGTCCAGGTCATGCTGCTGCTCATGGCTGCAGATCCTATGTTAAAAGTAAACGCTGGTCCCTCTCCCAACCTAGCTATGGACAATCTTTTTTTTTTTTGCCATGATACTAACTGAAGAGAAGTAGGACGAAAAGGCTTTTACACACTCTGTGACTTCTGCAAGGATAAACTAGGCAGAGAAAAAGCACAACAAAAACACTTGAAAGCTCAAGCACATCTGTTTGAAACTCAAAAAGCAGTAGAATGTGTCACCCAGTACGCCCAAGCATGGTTCTCAAAAATCCTGCTTCCATTAGAAAAGGAAGCTCTGCACAAAATAGAAGCAATTTGTGTGGGAAGTCTAGGTTTGATTATGGTCCAAAAGACTTTAATAAATTTAAGAGATTTTTACACTGTCCCCTGGTAAGCCTCGTTTTTCTCTCACTTAAACCAATATCCAAGTATTTGATGGTCCCAGTAGATCCAAAACAGTTACTGAGAGTCAATAAATAATATATCTGCATACCCACAGAAATATTTTTCATGGGTGATATATACTACCCAGTACCATTTTATTTCTTTCACTGCCTGTGAGTAGATGGACTTCTAAAATTTTAGTAGACTATAAGTGTGAGAGGCAGTAAAATCTATTACGGTTCCCACCAACCAGTAATCAGCAAGCTAAGACAGTATAGCATCCCCAGAGATAAATTGTCTGATTTTGTTGGTTTATGTAACAGCGAAGTTCTGTGCACATCTCCTCAAAGTATATTCATCTGCATTTCTTCCTGCGTTGGTAGTCTTGCTGTGAATTCTAAAAGCCTCTCTCCTGATACTCGATTCTGCTTTGCTTCGAATGCCTGTTCTTTCTATTACTCATCAAGTAAGATTCAAAGCATAAATGGAACAAGGTGGCAGAAACTAGCTTCCAGCTCTAAATTCCTGACAGTACAAACCTAAGTCTGTAATTTATAGTTTAAAAAAAAAAAAAAAAAGCAATGACTTCTTGTTTTTGTTACCTTTATTTGAGAGGTTACAGCCAAAAACTGTCCAAATTCCAGACAGTGCAGGAACAGTCACACTTTCTCCTGCCAACTTACAGCATGTTAGGACAGGAATAACTTTTTGTAAGAGGACAACATGGTTGAGGCTTTTTCAGAGCAACAATTTTTTGAACAATGAATTAAGAAGCACTGTCTATATTCACTGACAAACTGGTAACCAAACATCTGGTATGCAACCTGCATGTTCCCAACCAGAACAACACCCATTTCCTCTGCTCTTGTTCTTGTGCTATGGATCGTCTTTGCTGGAAATCTCAAGATCTGACTGATGTCCTCCACTGCAAGTTCATTCTCCCTTTTAATTTTTCTACATCCCTAGCTAAGTCAGCTCTGTTTCTCCAACTTCAGTGAAAATAATTTCCAAAATTCTAAGTCCCTTTTACCAAATTTTCACTCAGTGCTCCTCCTTACCCCCACTTCCTTCTTGAATATAATCTAGAAAATTTCTTCCCATAGAAAATGTCAAAACATAATACCTTCATCTTTCCATTTTCCACCATCAATCATATTTAGAAGTCCTTCCTCTTGCATTTCTACCCCAGCTGCAGTTTCCCCTCTTCTCATCCAGTCTCTTCCTTTTCCTTTCACTCCTCTACTTGCCCCTCTGGACTCACCCAGCTCATCTGCTTGGGTCCTTCAAATCTACATCCCTCCTGTCCTCAGCTCTTTGGGTTATCTGACTCTCACATTCCACGAAACAAGCACTTAGTTTCTACCACCCTAAAAATCACACTCTTCGCCCCCTCTACGCCAATCCCAAGCCTCTTCCCACCTCTGTGTGGCATCTTTCTTCCAGTTCTCATACCAGACTGTCTCTAACTGACATTTTCCACCACAGTCTCTTACACACACATCGTCTGAAACCATGTTCCTCACCAATATTCAAAATACTTTTCCCCGTCTTCCAATGATGTCACCTGACATCAATATAGGTATGTACGTTTGCCTTCCCAAAACTTGGCTGGAGGCACCCCTTCCACCAGTTTCCTATATTTTGATCTCCTGTAGGGGTCTTGCTGCTCACTGCCTTTGTTTTTTTTTTTTCTCTTCTCCCCTTGCAAGCTGTCTTCTTAGCCATAAACATAAATAAAACTACCATTTTCATACTGAATACTCAAATTTTCTCTGTTGCAGTTTTTTCACTCTCTTCTTCATGATTCTTGAGCAACATCTCAAAGAATCCTTGCAGAGAGCCACCGTCAGCTCAGGAATAGACATGGATACAGCAGCTGATTTACCTCCATCACTTTTGCCACTCACCGTGAACCAGAAAATTACCCTGTCAATCAAGATTATAACCCGATCACCTCTGACTCAGGCCACTTCCTGAGTTCTTCACACTTATGTGAGACCTAAACTTTGCAGGTTCTTTCTGCAAAACGTTTCTAAACCAGATTCACTCATTATCAAAATACTGACCACTGCCTCACCTCAGGCCGTACTGATGGCCTCCATCACTGACTCATTAGATGCTTGGTGTACTTAAAAACAAACACACGCACAGCGAGCAAAATCTAAAACATACTACATTGCCTCCTACACTTGCACTTTGGAGTGTTTTTTTGCCAATAATCTTAAACCTGCATGTCTATGTGCACTTCTTCAGACTCTTCATAGCTATGAAATACACACCCACATTAAAGCCCACAACCCTTACAAAATTTGGTCCATTAACATGCTGAGGCCAGTGCATGATGTCTTTGTTGCTCTGCTGTTTTCATCTTTCTGCCTGTAGTCATTTGTTGCCTCAAGTCTTGTACTGAGATTATCAGTTCTTTTGGTCAGAAACCTTACTGGCGCTCTGCCTCTGAGAAATGGGCTCGAGTCCTCAAATAAAGTCCAAAGGTATTACCACTTGGTAAATAATGAAAAATTAAAGTTTCTGCCCAACTATAATATTTCAAAATGAATCAATGTGTAGTTCTCTCCTGTATGCTAGCTATTAAAAACCTAACCAGAATCTGCATTTCTGAGATTTTTTGCAGCCCTTTAATACCTGTGTTATGCCTCTTTTTCGTATAGCAAAAATATAAAAACAAAGGCAAGCATACCACTCCGTGTTTCACACTTTAAAAACAAGCAACTTCAGCTCTCTAAGCGTAAGTATCAACATTTTAAAGAAGCAAAAGTATTTCTAAAAACATCAGAACTTCAATTTTACAGACAGAGTAACAGAAGGTAGAAAAATCAATTAGTTTCTACCAGCAAAATCATACAGGTTGCGAAACAGACTTTGAAATATAACCCCATCTAACGCCCTTTCATTTGGTGATGTATGCAGATAGGCATTACCCGACAAAGAGAGCAAGATATACTAAAAGAGCAACAGAAAAATAACCACTTTCATGATGAGTAAAGATGCAGAATGTTTTGTGAGCAAGGCATGTGAAAAGCAACAAAGTCTCTTCTCTTCACTTAGACTGAGCAATCAGACGAAGAAAAAATACCTTCTTGATCTGCTGATTCTGATCAGATTCTTTGTCAATTAATGGTAAAACAAACTCATTAATGCTATTCTAAAACAGAGTTATTGAGAATGAAGTCCAGATTACTGAGAATATTCTCAGTTAAATTAGTGAGAGTAAAACATAAACCTTGTGTTTATAAGTGCCAGCTTACAAGTGAGGATTACAAGCCATGCTTGTGCTTTTCCATCTACCAACAAGCAACAGGACCTTGTAGAAATAGCTGCACAGTCAAGTACACTCACACTAGGACCTAACAAAATATAACGATGCCTCATTTCATATTAAGGACTCTTAAAGCACGAGATACTACATCACTGCATCCAGTACTAAACCATCTCTAGGGTGGAACCTATGCTGATACAATTATTTTGCAAAGGTAATATAAATCAGCACTTTCCAGTGAAACAAGTCACCTTCCAAGACACGACTCCAGGTGAGCCTGGCTGGGACCCGCATCACCGAACTTCACACGGGCACCTTTTGTCACAGAGCTGCCTTTCAAAGCTTGCAAAAAATCAGCCCACAGCTCATGAAAAAGGGACAGTGGGATGACGACAGGTCAGGCCTTCACACAAGCTGGCACCACCTGGGTAACCACCAGCCAGTTCAGTTCACTGGGCGGGGGGGGGACGACTTCGTGCAGTGCTAATACCAGCAGCCTCTCCCGAGAGCATCCAGAGAGATGCCTTCCCTGCCCCAGGGGCAATGGCTCCTCCAGCACCCAGCAGCCACAGTCCAGGCGAGGACCTCAGCTTCTGCAGGAGAACCACTGGGCACCAGCCACTGCCCTCCCTCCGATTTGTGCTGAGCTTTAAAGAAAAGTCATGAAGTTTCTCCCTTCCCGACAGATGCACACATAGCATCAAGCGTGCACCAAATACAAACCGCACCCAGCCACAGGCACCGCCGTGCAAAAGCCGCCGGCTACCTCCTGACAATGTCATCAGGTGAAGCAGGCACTCAGCGCCCTGAATAAACAGAGTGGGCTGAGGGAGTGAATTACTGACATTTCCGGGTCTGAAGAGAGACCTCCGGAGCCTCGGCTCCTTTCCAGGGCAGACTGGCTGCCGCCACGAACGCTGATGGGGAAAGGGAGAGCAGCGATGCTGTCCTTACAGTGAGTCAGGGCCAGGGAGAGAGACAGAGGGAAGGGAAAACATATTTCTAATACCTCACAGAATTCTGGGTTACAGAAACCTGTTAGCCCAGCCTCTTTTTTTTTTTTTTTTTGGTTATTTTATCAATAGGATTAAGATTCTTATCTCTTGAAGCTATTCTCTTAAAGTTGAAAATCAACGTTAGTTATGGAACCTGGGGAGGAGAAATGGACTGAAAAGCTTGTGGTCATTGGCACGCTGTGGCTGATGTACCCACCGGGACCACAGCACATGCATGCTCTCCTCTGGCTGGCGAGGTGGGCAATTATCAGTTTCGATCAAGTCATTGAGAAAAACTAATGAATGAACAGAAGATAGTATTCCACCCAAATCCAATTTCTCTACTCAAAATGCAGATTTTATAGGGCAGAGAGACTGAAACAGAGGAAAAATGAAACAGTTTAGGGTCCTTAGGAAGAAAACCCAACCTATTGTGTAATTTATTTTAATAGCACTTTCAGATGAAGACCATGGTATTCAAAAGCTTTTCAGTGTTCCCAGGAACCTTTTGACTTCAAACTGCACAGCCCTGATTTCTATACCTCTGAACATTAGCATGAAAGTGGAGAGCAATAGTCCCAGGAAAATACTTGCAGCTCTCAGATGCAGAGATATGTCTCCCTAGTCCTGGAGCTGGACTTCCAACATAACCTACTCAGCAGACACAAAGTTTCTTCAAGCTACGGAGGATTAAATGGAGATAATGTGATCTTTTCAAAATCCCCTCTCCTCCCTGTTTCATTTGTAGCGTGTCTCAGTCTGCTCCTTACCCTGGGGACTCCAGAAAGCAGCTGGCACACTGTGGCTAGGCAAGCAAGGCACTGGGGCTCTCCTCTTGCTCACAAGAAATTGTTTAGCCGGAATCTTTGGCAAGCTGAAGGTCCTTACAGAACCAATTACAACCTCTCATCTTCAAGAGAGACGTAACTCGGTGTCACCAAACACAAATGCACAAAATAGCACAACACACTTTCAATATATTGATCTACTGAAGTGTTCAGATGTCCTTAATCAACAGGCTGTCATTTTCAAATTCATTTTAAGGGGGAGGGGGGGAGGAGCCCTGTAAAAATGCTGAACACGTGCTACTTCACTTTTTTTCCGCGTAATATAGAACAGTATCCCTTAGCTGTATCCTTTACTATTATTGTTATGAAGCCTGTGTTCCTTCATCAGCTATTTGGGAGTATCTGTGCTTCAACAGTTATTTACAAAAATTCAACTGTTAAAATTAAAACTCTGCTCATTGAGTTGGTGTCACATTCTAAAGTCTGTTGCTAAGTTTAGAAGAAAGAAATGTGAAAATGCAGGCTACTTCATCATTTCAAGAGTTTTTTCCACTACGTGCAGCAGTGCTTAGGAACTGCATTGTATTGAACAGAGAACAAGCAAGCAAGCACGATGCAGCTGTCACACTCTGCAGGGCATGTCACAGGCAACAAGTCTGTCCATGTGCTTAACTAACTCCTTGAAGTGCAGTTTCGACTGAGTACTTACCTTAAATTCAGATTCTGTTTACATTATCCTACTTGTTGTGGCCAGAATATGATCTTCGCAGGACTACACAGGTATGGGTTTTGTTGAAATACTTACAGCCTCACACCCGGGACGTCAGGAGTAAGA
The DNA here is from genome assembly GCA_013389905.1 of Sula dactylatra. NCBI lineage: Eukaryota > Metazoa > Chordata > Aves > Suliformes > Sulidae > Sula > Sula dactylatra. The sequence goes on from WEKW01026422.1 coordinate 281,781, forward strand.
GACAGGTGGGAACAGCCCTGCCTTGCTGCCATGCACCCTTCCTGTCAAAGCACTCGGGGCACCAGCTTCCAGACAACTTGGCTTTCTTTTTGATTACAAAGTCTGCTGAGTGTCTGGGTACATGAGTATGAGTGCCTGTGTGAGGCTGGTAGGAGAGTTTTTAACTGATGGTCAGGATAGAAAGTGTATGCACTTCTTGGTATAAGAATGACTTTTTTTTTTTTTTTTTTCTCTTTATGTATTACAGGTGTGGAACCAATTCTTTTGTTTTGTTTTGTGCTGTTTTTAACAGACCACCACTCTTCTATGGTTTTCCCCTCAGAGCTGTCTTGACTTGACAGCAAAAGTAACACTACTATTTTTTCAAACCCCCCCCCCCCNTCTCCCATACTCTTTCTCTGACCCAGTGAACCTCTTCTGTAACTTTACACCAGAGAACAGCCCTGCTCTGTGTTTCAATCTTATTAAATGCTTTTAAGATTTTAATCATTCATTCATTGGCTGCTAAGTGAATATTATATCCCTTTCCTGTAGGCAATCAGATACGGTAATGCTTTAATGTTAAAACTTGTTACTGCTGCATACAAAAAAGTAACAAATAGTTTCTTATTTAGTGCTGGATTGGTACCCAGAACACCACCTAACTAGCTAGAAATATCCTGGAGGCACCTTTATTAATAGAGCTGATCCAACAATATTTGAAAACAAAATTGCAAAAGACAACGCTTATAATGAAAAAAACAGACATAGTTGTAAAACAGTAACTAACAGCTGTGACTTTGCATTTTTGTGGGCAAATGCTAAAACTGTATCGGTGCAGTGCAATGACATTTTTAAGAGTCTTAGTGAAAAGCTCCACTACTGTAGGGTTTTTTTGTTTTGCAGTTCTCTTGGTAAATATACCACTTGGCTGTGTATGTTGTGGCAATTACTCTAATACACAGGAGAGAAAAAAGTGTAGATGATACTGCCGATAAACATGCTGGTGCTCTGTACCTGCAGGGAGAAGCAAATTGGGAATTTAAGTAATGCTTGTATTCTTTCTTAGGCATCTTACTTTTTGGCAACTGCTAGAGACTGGAAATTGGACTAGATGAATCCCTAGGCTGGCTACCCTTATGCTCCCAAGATTTTAAAATAATCTGATAAATTGGTAGAGCAGCTGTGCACAACACGCAGCGTGGTGGGGACCTTACCAGCTGCAGGGCCAGCTCAGGAAACTGCTGCTGCTGCTGGCCCTCTCCTGACCAGACGTTGCCACCACCACATCCCCCCCAGCCCTCTGCTCTCATAAGCACTTGTGTGCACCACGAACAAGGAAATGGGAATTAAGTTTATTTTTGCTAGGCTCTTTTTTTTTAGCCGAATTCCTCACTACAGATCACCATGAAGGCATACAAATGCACATACAGAGCAGAGGGCAGCAACAAAACACTAGCAAACGTGATCATAACCTCAAGTATTAATGCGTGCTCGGTTTCTTTTAAATGAATACCTATTTTAAAATACACGAGTGCCATCAGCCCAAGATTGCATTTTGAGTCTTCGAAACAGAAAAAAATTTGTTATTATGATTATTCAGTAAAGCTTTCCTTTATGAAGAAATATCAAAATTATTTTATCTTTACTCAGGGTTAAAGCACTTGCTCTGAACTAAGCTATAATTTCACGCAGTAATCAAAAACGTAACAGAAAAATCTTCTTTTTCAAGCCTGTAGTTTTGTTTTCCTTTTCTGGATTTTTTTCAAACTCTAAGCATCAGACCTCAAGCACAATAAAGTCAATGAAAATCTCTCCACTATCTTCATCAGATTTTGGGTCATGACCAAAGCTGGCTTTCCCCTGCTCCCCGCCCCTCCACAACAGTTATAGACAAAATAGACAGAATAACAACCTGTTGACAGGTAATACTAATTTACAGTCATACGAGAGGTAGAAGCATCACACACAGATATGCTATAAAGTGAGCTCAATACTATTTGCAGCTTATCTAACTTCATGTCTCAGGTTTCTTTACAATCGTAACAACAACTTTCTTTTTTTAACGACAAGTTTTCCTCCACATTATTATGTCCTTTAAATCATTGGGTATCTCCCAGTCTGTCATCAAATAATAAAGAACACAATACACATAAAAAGTCAGAAAGGAATCTTTTAATGCACTTTTACCAAGATGGTTCTGTCAGTTTTGCAGCTCAGATCACGCACTACAGGTTAATGAGACAAAAGAGGCACATGACAAATTTTGAATTATGATCTTTAAAAAAAAAAAATCTTGTTTTTAAAACCTTCTTGGTACAAAAGCATCTGAGTTAAAAGAAGGGAACACAGAAGGCAGTTGGGGGACAGGGGACAATTCTTGCCGTACCAGCAATTCCAGTGAAGGTTTTTCCTTCAACACTCCCCCAAGCACGTTAGTTCCCGCGCCATTCACTACTCCATGAAAACAAACAAAATAATTCATTAGCTGATGTTAAATTCTGAATAAGTACATTTACGCATGAAGTGCTTCTTGGCCGTATTGCATACCCACAAATACCTTTCCTGAATTTCAGTGTGCACTACAGAATTATAAAGAAGGTATTGCTATTTATAATATATTATAAATATTTATAATAAATAATAACGTCCTTCCTACCAGATGTACCTTTATTCTGGCAGTGGAGTCCCTTTATCTGTCAATAAGCTATTAAACCATTACAGCCAGAAAGTCAACCATAACTTCTGGCGACGCTTACAGTGTCACAAACAAACGCCATCAGGCTTCTTCCTCACACCTTTATATTATTTGATTTTTATGCGTGTGTACGTATATATACACATAGATACATAGTTCTGATACATGGAAAGTTGTCTATGCATGGAAATTATGCTTTATGGCCACTGAGAATACTCTAACAGGAAAGTTCACAGGGAGGGAAAGGAAGAAAAGCTGGTATGAACCTGTGTTTTCACTGGAGTGATGTTAGATGCACATCCAACAACGTGAATCAGTTCAGCTGCAGTGGAATTGTCCCTCTGAGCCTCACACCAAGCACACACTGATTTTTACATCACTAAACGAGGGTATCCTTAACCCACCACACTAACCTAATAAAGGACATTCTTTCAGTTGGGAAAGAAAGGTTAGATGGTAAAGATATCATCCAAAATCTCTTCTTTTATGCTGACTATTTAACATAAACAGGAAAGATGCAAATTAGGATAGAAACATGATGCTTCAAAGTCCCTAATTTATTGCGGTGTAATCTAGCTGCTAACTTGCAATCAGAAATGACTTTGCATCATTACTACTGCTGGGAGGTAAAGTTAATAAAGGTAATAAATTCAATGTAAGACATTTTGGAGGTGACTGTCATCCTGACAGTCTAGCAGTAAGCTGTTATCAGAAAGCTGAAATACCTCTAAATTCAAATGTCAACAACTTATGTATCACTGAGAGTAACGAGGCTTTTCTTTTCACTAGTTCGGGAAGTTGCACCAATGTATTAATTTGCACTGATGATCAGAGCATCTTGAACAGGTTCACGAGCAATATGATAGCAAAAGCTATTGGAACTACATGCTGAAAAACCCCAAGTCAAAAGGCCAGCAACATGGAACTAAACTTCACCTCTCAAGAAAAACAGGGGAAAAAAAAAAAAAAAAAAAAACACTTTTGCAAGGTCAGGCACCATAAGAATATTCTCGTTTGCTTTCACTGAGAAAGTTTGAATAAACATCGTCAGCACAGTATTTGCCTTTCTGAAATCACTGACACTAATATTTTGAACTTAAACATCCATATATAAATATATTTTGGTTAATCAGGAATCATATAAAGTCAAAATGAAAAGAAATTTGGTGAGATAACAAAATGGGAGTTCTTGCCAACAGCTACACCTAAGCCCACAAGATATACCAGTGCAGACTTCCAGACAGATTTACTATTTATAACTGAAACTCACCTTGAAACAATGCAAGGTAAAGATGCAAACTTAACCTGAAAAACACACAGATTTTTAATGAACCACACACTCAACTTTCTTCTCTTCAGCAAGCTGTTTTGCAGGACACCCTTTTGTGAAAATATGTACACCGAACAATTACAACAAAAGGGGCTGTGAAGAATTTTGTGGCTTAATTTTTCGACCTGTAATAGTCATATTGCCAAAGTAATGGGAAAGGTATGAACAATTCTTTAAACAGTTGTGTTTTAATTCTGATGCCAAGTCTTTTGGTTATGAAGAATTTTTTTGACTGAGTTGAAAGTCTATCGCAAGTACACAGAAAGACCTAGGGCAAGAACAAAGGTGCAGGGCAGAAGCTAGTTTATTCAGGCTTGTCAAGTTAAATCTTGTAAAATATGTACACATTTAATTGTTTTCATCATTTATATATGTTTCAAGTGTGGAGGGGGCCTCCTGAATCATTTAGGTAGAAGGCAAGCACCAATTCTGAAAGTCCTGTTTGATCAGTGAAGAAGTCACTCATTTCTGGCACAATCTGAAGCTTAAAAAGATTTTTTGTCACACTAAACACAGACAATTTGGAATGATTTAATTTATTTCAAGCAAAAATATCTCAACAGCAGCCTGAACTTTGCAAGCAACGCTAACAGTGGGTTAGATACATTATAAAGGATTAAACAAAGCAATAAATTAATGGGGAATAAAGTGAGGGGCGATGAGCATGTGGGAGACACTGTAATTGAGGAACCACTTGCAATAACTGCAGTAAAAGTTGGTGCAAGCACAGCGCAAGTCTGGTTTCTCTCTCCTGTTACTTATTTTTCTGAATTACTAGATTTGCTGCCTTTTTTCTTCTAAAAAAAAAAAATAATGAAAGATTACAAAAGGGACACCTGGAAAAACACGGATGTGGTCTTTTTAGCTGCAGCCTACCTCCCTGACCCCCCCACGCACACTCATCACTGCCCAGGCTCCTCCCCATCTTCTTTCTTTCCTCAAAAGCAGTTCCTCTCAGCCACAGGAATGCCAAGCCATTCTTTCAGGTAGCTCAGCCTCATCATTTCTCCTTTCACATGTCAGGATGTGCCATTCAACAGAGCTTTGTAGGTACATGTTGGGAGGGGTTTTTTTCAGTATTGGTACCAGCAGTACACACAAATGGTTTAAGAACAAAACAGGGAGTTCTCTGTACCAGCCTACCAGGTCCCCAGAGACCATTTTATTGATTTTACATAAAGATTTTTCTCTTACGCTCGCTTTTTATCATTGTTTTGACAAATGTTAACTACAAGAGATCCTGGGGAGAAAAAAGTTCAATATATTCATTCACCAGCAATACTATTTTAAACAGAACAACCACCTTAGAAGAATCTTTCTTATATAGGTTAGCTGAGTTTTGAGTCGACCAATTTTAACTCTGTAAAAAAACAGGTGGAAAAAATATACAGCGCATCCAGTATGTCCCTTCCACCAGTCCCTGTGCTGATAAGAAGAGAAACACGACAGCCTACACGGAGCTTTCTGGGCTCTGGGCCATTAACGGTGTTCATAAAAAATACCTTTTTCTTCTAATATCCTAACGTGAGGCCTCGGGCAAGTCTCCCATCAGCTTCCCTACACCTCAAAGGGAATATGAGGACTTACCCTGCTTGGTCACCTGGCTTGCACTCTACAGCTAGAGAAGCAAGCATGTACAGAGTTCAGTGAGAAGAGTAGTAGCTAAGGATAAATAAGGTAGTATTACTACACGCTTAGGATGCTAGTGTGTAAACTGTAGTTTAAGAAGTTTGTTCCCAAGTACGTATTTCATGTAGTTTCTCACAGTTGGAAGTAAATATTCAGGAAAACAGCAGGATTGATACATCACCCCTTGGTTATGCAGAATTCTATCCTTGACGTGTGGCTAAGCCAAATTGCATTCAAGAAGGAGGTTACATAACTGAAGTCATCACTTATGTTCTCAAAATTGACTAAACCATTAAAACAAGTGACTCTTGGAACAAATGCAAATTAAAAAAAAAATCTTTCTCAGAGTTTACAGTACTGGAAAATATTGATCAAATTTTTCCATGGTATAACAGATGGACTTTTTTTACACCGGGAATCATAACAACTCACTGAAGATACTCCTGGGACACATATTTGAAACAAGACTTTTTTTTTTTCTTTTAAGAATATCGAGGATAATTGAAGGTCTCTCTGCCTTTTCCCAAAAATGCAACTAACAAGGTTATCAGCACACAACACAGTGCAAGGGCAAAACAAGTACCAAAACAATCAGAAAGAGTGCTCTTCCCATGATATCTGCTGCCCACAAAGCAAACGCTAAGCAAGCTTTAATCCTCTTCTGAAATAATCTGGAGTAGCGCTTCATGGCAGAGCCTTGGTCTCGCATAGTCTTCAGAAAGCATTCCACAATAATCCTGAAGAATTAGATGGGTGATTTCTTCCCACAACATTACCCAATAATAAATATCCCATGGCAAGCATCAACAGCAATATCACTCCCATGTTAATTGCTTACCTTGCAAAGAAAAAGACACATCTGTTTTCTTTTTTCGTATTAACAAAAGAATACTAAAAGGGGATCCTTGTATCATGTCCCTCTTCCAAAATTCAAAATAGTTGCCAAAAATATAATCTGTATATCGTTTGTGGAAAAAATTTCCTGGGGGAAAGGTAGTGTGCATGTAGTTTCCGCTATCTACCACATGGAGTATTTAGGAAACAAACATTCTTTTCCCTATAATGGCAAAACAAGTTATGTGAGCAAGATGAAATGATTCGCAAGTTTGGGCTTTATTCCAAAACCCCTATATATTAAACCCAATCATCAGTTGGATCATCACGTCTGTTTTCGAAAGAATATAATAGATGGAAATCTGCTTCTTAAACTGTTTTTCATATAACAGGAAACAGACAAAACAGCATCGCAACAGTAACATTCACAGAGGCAAAAGAAAGGACTGATCTTGAAATCAGAGCTCTTTCTTGCTGAATGCTTTTTTCTTTAACAAAACTTGAAAGTGTATCACTTTCAGCAACAAAGCAGAGCTCAGTTTGCATCTATATTACGCATTATATATTTTTAAGGTATTTATAAATTAAAGAGAAAAACATTCCATTACAATATGATACATGAGGCTTTGATAGTCATGTCACACCAATCTAAACAAACACACACAACATACGCAGGCAACTATGTGCAGGAGCACACACACAAACACACGAACAAGGCTTAAAGTTTTGGAATGTTTTAAAATATTTTTAGAAAAAGTAGCTTCTGCCGTTTATGATAGAGAAATAGAACCATTTCTGAATGTTTCCCCCCTTCTCCATTGTTTAAAATTAACTTAAGAAAAGTTAGAACTTCACATACTTTAATACGTAACATCAAAAATAAAAACGTTTTTCCTCTGAAATGTTGTTATAATGCAATTAGGTGATCGAAATATGCATCTCGCTGAAAAAACACAGATTTGGTTGCCCCCACATAAAAACTGTTCAGCGGACAAAAAATCAATGAACTTATCAGATACAATCTGGTAACTTCCTAGCCTCAACATTCAAGCTACCAACACTATTACCCTCTTGAATAAACACAGCTTTTGGAAAGGTTAAACCTGTGAGGTCCTCATCGGAAAGTCCCTGAGTAAATTATAACATGTGATGATGACATTCCTGTGTCTTTTGGAACCAGCGAGGGGAAGTAAGGGTAGGTCATTATAAGCCACTTGCCTTTACAACCGGCTGTAAAAGACAATGAGGACAGGAAGCTTCCCACCGAGATCAAGGTGCACAATCCCCAGCTAAAAATAAACAAGCCCTGATAGTCACATCTGCTGGAAAATATCATTGGAGCCTGAATTCCCAGGTGCCAAAGCAACGGGAAGAGAATGCCTCGGTACAGCAAGCTCCCAAAGGATCACAAAATAATAATTACAGGGATTGGCAGTGATCACTGTTTGTGTTAATGCTGTAGATAAAAATATCAGAGCACGCTAACTTGTCTTACAAGGAAGAAAAAAGGAAATTGAAATAAAAAATCAGATTAAAAGAGTTTAAATTTACTTAAAATTTACCCTTGCCATTTAGCTCCCAGACACAAGTCCTGGGTCACTCTGTAGCAAAACCTTCCTACGAAAAGTAACCGAAGCAGGAGAAAAACCGTAAGTTTCTACCCCTTCTCACCAGGTGTCTCAACTCTTTCCACGACTAAGCCTCCCAGAGTAAAGCAGATGCTAGCAGTGTGGCCCCAACTAAAGTGTTCCTGCCATGTATAACATACTCTGCTTTAGTTACCAGCACGTTAGGACCACAGACAGCATGCTGTGGGACACCACGGCAGGCTGCGCTTTTCCCCTTCTCAGCAGATGGTTATGCCTTTCCTCACTTGAGCTCATTTATCCTTAGGCTAGTTAAGCCACCAAATTGGCCAGCACTGATTTAATACAAGTACTCACGCCCCTCCCGCACAGCCTCCAGCCTCCGCTGACACAGTTGAGGACACAGCTGAAGCGACAGAGTTGCCATTTTGCATGCACTGCTGGAGCATGCCTGCATCCAGCACTTAACCCACTTGCCAAAACTGAACTCCTCTGCCACTGGTGCAGAGCATCACTTCCACAGTCTGAAGCTAACACAAACCAGTATGAGCAGCCTGTGAGCAGCCTCCAGACCCACTGCAGAGCTTAACAATTATTTTAACTTAGCTTATGTGATGTCTTTCTTCTGTAGATCTCAACTTTTTTTATGACAAATTTAAGTTTTCATTTTATACTTCTTTCCACAAACCAGTGCCTTGCCCATTAGGCATCACCGCCTCCTGCATGTGCTACCCGCTCCCAGAGACTCCTGGACTAATCCCAATTTCTTTGGGAATCAACAGCCATATGTCTGTGCCAAGAGATATGTATTCTGTGCTGAGAGAACGGAGTTGCTATAGCCGTTGAGATCTCCTCTCATCAAACTAGCTACGTGCAAACAACCAGGACCTGTGGGCAGGCCTGGCACAGCCGATCAGCACTGGAAGAAAAGATGGATAACCTCATTTCTTAAGAACAGGGAAGTTCTCCTTGCCAGCACAGCCATGCTTTGGTTTAGCAATGGAGGAGGAGAGTTTTCTGCCTCAAATATTTTTTTTCACAGGGAGCAGAGGTATTTCAGAAGCTAGGATAAAAAAGGCAACTCTTAAGCAAGCAGCAGTCCTGCAGAGTTCTCCAGCTACGGCAAGGTTGGTGGACAAGGGAGCAAAATAGTCCAGGGGACACCAGTCAAACACCATGGGTGGTCAGCAAGCTCTTAACATGCTCCAGCTCCCCATGCAGACAGAAGACATGCCTGGTGGTTGGTTTTGTTTTGTTTGTTTAGGATTTTTGTTTGTTTTTCTTTAACTTTGTGAAAAAAAGTCAACCTTAAATGCAGCTTTGAAAAGGGAAAAGGCAAAGTCTTGCGCAAAAGGTGAGCTGCAGCTGCTCCCTCCCCTGCCAATCCTTGCTCTGAACTGGAGGACCATCCCCGAGGACTGGCATGCCGTTCACAGGCTGGCTTCGGCAATGTGCTTGTGAACAATGTGACTACAACTTGAGTCATATAATTCTTTCCTATTCTGATTTTTTGGCAGCTCTTTCTGCACAGAAAGGCTTGGTGATAGACTATAGTCTAGAGACTACAGTGGGAATAACGGAAATTCAGAATGCTCCAGAAACTAATTCTGACGCCATTAATGAAAAAATTTATTGGACCTGAGGCAGTTTCATTTAATTCATAGATACCCTAGAAAAGTTTTAAAAACAATGGACTGGAAACCATTTCTGGCTGTCAGTATTAGGAAAAACTATGCACAGGAACATACCCTGAAACCTGATATAAAGATTACCTAAACAAAAACAAGACCTGGGTCTAAAACACAGAATGAAAAATATTCCAGTTGTGGGAGGGCAGGAGGAGCATCGTATTTCAGGCCCTTATAATGTTTTAATTACTTACATTTCACGGTGTACCGCTTGAAGCCTTCTGCTCTAAAGAAGAGCAGCTTTTCACACTCCCAGTACTCCTCCCCTGTATGCTCAGCGGGTTCACTATTTCTTCTATTTCTTCAAACGGCTTTTAAAAACCACTCTCTTTTTCAGTGCCACCCAAGAACAGCTACAACTGGTGTGGACTAACTACTTCTACTGACTGGTGGTAACCAAGCACTCGCTATAAAATAACAATAATAATACAATAGAATTGCATAATTATACAGATAAGCTGCTCTTTAAAATAGCGTACCCACATTCTAAGAATCAGCAGGAATGGGTGAAAAATTGAACTAGAGAATTAAAAAAAAGTAACTAGCCTTCTTTTTTTACTCTTCTTTCTAGTCAATAACTATTTTCGCAGGACTAACCTCTGCAAAGTCTTAACGGCTAATATATGTCACTCTCCCACAGACTCTGCTGCACACTGTAGCCTGGGAGCTATCACACACTCGTTCTCTTGGACACATTTTCCACATTATTTGAATATATCCTACCCTTAAAACTATTCTGGCATGACATTAAAGAAGTTGTGGCTCAGGTGGTAAATCCAGGACCATCTTGAAAGGCAAGCTGGTAAATTAAGCTATATTCAAATTAAACGGGAAACCACTGGTTGTTAACATTTTATAAAACTACCCCTAAGAACAAAAGGCATTTAAAAATTTTATTGACTGCCTAATAGTAGGAGCTATGTTCTGGTTCCAAAGCATTCATATTACAATATAAGCAGCCCTCACGTACCCCTGTATGAGACAGTTCAAGCCGTAGCAGCTCTAAGGCCCTATTCCGCCCCAGAAGCAGCTGGCTTCTCCCTCAGTAAGCAGTGTCCTTAGAAATGGAAGTCTTGCACTTGATGCAGTAGCACTCTGTGCGTATCACCCTTTGGGTATTCGGCGCTAGGTCCAAGCAGCATTTGCATTTATCGTGCAGGTGGGGTACAGCTCTATCTTTCTCTCTTCCTTTCCCACATTCCGTTTTGCATCTCCTCCCACCACAGTCAACAAGAGCAATGAAGCAAAAAGCAAGGTTCAGTTTGCCCCAGCCCCACTCCTGCAGAGCACTGGATTTTTTTAAACAGAGTTCAATATAGCATTCAAACCGTCTCAGTCCAGTCCACTAAAAAACAAATATTTCAGGTATCAACGCAAAATTAAGTTCATTACCTGAAGTCTTCCATGGGCTTGCTTCCTCCCCCCCCCAATAACTTTTCTTTTGCGGGATTAAAATCAGCAGCATATAAAATGTTCAGAGAATCGCTTCATCACTTCCCGCGGAACACAGAAATGCTCATTTCAGCATGGCCCAGGGTGTCAGACTCCAGGTGAGGGAAACCAGAGGGGCAATTTCAGGGCCTCTCCTGGATCAGGATTATCACCCAGAAGGGAAAGTAAAGGTTGCACAGAAAAGAAGCAAGTTACCCAAGTATTCTGCCAAACCACACTGTTTTAAAAACCATGGTTTCTTTTTTATATCTAACTTAGCAAGACCCACAGTACCTTATTATATGAACACGCGAGTACAGAAAAACAGGTCAAGTTCTTTTTCTAACACGATTTTTGCAGCAAAAAATCACTGCAAAATTACTTTGTGCATGAAAACTCCTGTCCTGGAGGCTTTACAGAAAAATTGTCAGTTTATTAAAACAATAATTCATTTCAGTATTTCCGTGCAAATCAGCTTGGTTGCCTTTGCAGCTCAGTTATCTTCTCAGCTGCTTCTCCCCCCGCCTGCCTTTTTTGTTAAAAAAAAAAAAACCAACAAAAAAAACCACAACAGATTAATATTACAAAGCATGGACCAGATGCAGGAAGAAACTTCCCTAAGCCAGAATGATTTGGAGGACAGGCCCTTTAGTTGGATCACTGCAGTGATGGAGATCAGACATACAGCTTTGGGGGAAACATCTAATTTCACATTTTAAACACCTGCACCAAAAAATCTCACTCTGATCAGAAGAATCAGGGGACTGGGATTTATGAGTAAGACTGTCAAGAGTGTAAGAAACAGAATACAGTATTTCCAGCTCCCTTGCCAAATACATATTATGACTTCAGTTCATTTTACATAGATTCAAGCAAGCAACAAAAAAAAAAGAGAGAGAAATAAAGAAAAAAATTGGTCTTATGGTCTACAGAAACATCAGGGATTAAATGTCAATAGCAAATCTCTCAGTACTTACTGCCACCACGCCATAAAGCCTGCTTCCAAGCCAAACATCTGCTTTGTCTGTCCCAAACAGGAACTCATGAGAAGGAAATGTAGCACCCTTTACCACTATGGTCAAAAGACAACATTTTTTAAATTCCACTCTGTTCAACGATTTACCTGTAAACTCTCTGAAAGAGTAAGTATTAAAAAAAATGGTTCTGCTATTTGTACTCTGTTCCTCAAGGGCTTGCATGACCAAGACATCATTCATCAATCATGCAAATGTTGCACTGGCAAGAATATTCACCCAGGCTAATGCTTTTTACAGAAGTTCCCATTCCACATACATTAATTCTGAAAGAATAAACCAGACAGACATTTATTATGTGCACATGTATATAGAACCCTCTCTCTCTTTTGCTCTCTAAAGTATGAGATTATACAAAAATCAGGTGTTTCAATGGCATTAACACTACTTTGGGAGTACAGTTTTCTGTGTCTAATGCTGTCAAGCCTCTGCAACAGCTACAGAGGATTCCATAGTGTTCCTATTTTCCTGCACTTGGCTCCAACTAACAAATAATATTACTGTAAACTACAGTATGTACTGAAAATTGATGTGATAAATTAAAATATACAAAGGTTTTTCTAGGCCAGGATTTCTAGCGGCCTGCATCAGAGTTTTTGTAGCAGAGCATTTTGATGTCCCAGGTAGTGGAAGCCTTTGGGAATTGCATTTGAAATTCCCTGTTGTCGTTATGAAGGCTGATGAAACATTTTCCTGATACATAATAAGACACCAATGTCTATGATGAGTTGGATCTTTTCAAACGAACAGAAGATTTTTAAAACTTCAAGGAACAGACTGTACTCCTCCCTTTTAGAAAGAAAATCCTAGTTGGATGCCAAAACAGGTGCAGGCAAACTTAGAAACCTGGTATGTATTTTGACACTGAAATACTAGTGAAATTGTTCCTGGGCTTTTTACAGAGCTAAAAAATTTTCAGATATATTTCCCTCAAACAATTACTGTTTTTTAACAAACCACAAGTTTTTATGATGACCTACCAAACAGTTCAAAAGAAATGGTGAAGAACAGTAAAATATATCAAATTATCTTCCACTTATGTTTGAGCTTCTGTTTTGTTCAGCTGAACCGTACCAACATACATCACCTGAAAATCTTGCCGAAACATTAATAACATCCATATAATAATTCCTGTATGTAGTTAATTAATCCTCACCCCAGTTTGCTGAGACACTCAAACCAGCTTTCTCCTTTTACAGATGTCTTGACTAGCCTAAACTACAGAGCCAGGAAGGAGCAAAACTCAGATTAGCACTTCTTGTTCCTTAATCCTGTGAAGAGTCTTACAGATGACAGTGCACTCAGCAGCCATCGAGTTGAAGACACAGAAACTATACCACTGTTCAGAAAGGAATTAATATTTAGAAAAGTATTATTTGGCTATGAACTTCAAACACAGTTCAAAACTGTGCTGAAAACACTGCCATGGCATGAATATTAAAATAAGGGAGGGAAACAAGAAGGAAAGGAAGGACAAAACCAAGATAATCCACACAGGCATACAAACACACACAAAAAAACCTCAACAGTTATTAAGTCCATAGCATATCAACAAATGAACAAAAAAGCTCAATAAATTTAGCATTTGTTATGACTGTGAGATCTCTTTCAAAAGAAGACAATGAGTTCTCAACAGTGGAGGTAAGGAACCAGAAGTTCAGGTCAAATTCGTTATGAATGTGTGTAGTTCAGTTTCTTTCAGTTTGGATAAATCAGCAATGAAAAAAGAAAACCTAATTTTTTCAGGAACATAAAACTGAGATTTTCTTTTTTTTCTCCTAGCAAATAGCATCAGCATTGTTACTCAGATCTTGTAGAAGTAAACAGCAAAAATAGACTCTAATAGCAAAAGGGTTTTCAATAAACAATAATATTTACTTAGTGTGCGTTAGTTAAATAGAATATTTTGTTAGGACTTGCTGGAGTTTTCAGTTGTTTTATCTTGCTAATCTCTTGTATCAGTTTCAAGCCAAAGTCATGTTTCCACATGAAATACTAATATTCTCATTTTACACTAGTGGGCATACCGCATTTCAACAAGCTGCAACTTGCTGTCAAATGTAGCTTGCATTGCTGGGAAAATGTTACATTTTTAGGTCAACGTTTGAAAGAAAAACTGCCATTAAGCATCTCTGTGCAATACAGGATCAGCGGGCGGCCACCTTCCCTTTGCTTCCCTTAAAACATACAGCACACTTATTAATCCTTACACACATTGAGAATTCAGGGATTACTAGGAGATATTCCTTCTTAATAAGGAACTACTCTGCATGAATGAATCTATACGCTGTTGGTGGAAGTTCTTTGACTCTGCTCTTGATCTAGATAATAGAGAAACAGATAGGAATCAGAAACTAAGATTTGCAAAAGAACTGTTAAGCGATGAAACATTAAAAAAAATAATTTAATCCTTCAGGCCTTCAGTCCTGTTTCCTCAAATTTGCTGCTACCATGGACGTCGGAACATGGGGGACTTAGCTCCAAGTCAGACCACCTGGTAGGCTGCTGAAAAGCCAGGAAGGCCTGGGAACCTTTGTATCTCAGTGAAATGAAAGACCTTTTCCTATCCAGCCACCCTTAATTGCTCAGTGTATTTCCTGGCGATCGCAAAGGAAATGAGTTGCTGCTCAATTCACTAGGGCCCTGTTCTATAGCTGACTTAAAAAAAAAAAAATCAATGGGGAGGGGAAAGAAAGCATAAAAGAGTAGCTGAGCAAAATGGGTTACTGGACTTAAAGAAACTTGGATCTAATTCCTAGCTCACTTTTAGTTTCCCCATAAAGTTTTGAGCGTATGCACTTAACCTGTGCTACCACAGCTGCTCACTGTTTCACCTGTTCCTTAGAGGTAAAAACACCATCAGTGACCGTGACCTCCTCAGGTATTTTGGTGGAGAGTACCATCTATATCTTTAGGTACCACCCTACATCCACTCACATGCTTTCCACTGGTGGTTTGTATCTTTTCTGCCAGGCAGATTTACTTTTTTCATAAAGGTATAAAGGTATATTCCAGAATACAGTCACACAGCAGTTGCCTAACAGTTAAGGCTGCAAGTGCTTTTCCAGAACAAAGAACACCTGCAATCTCTTTAAAACTTGCAGAAGTAGTACACAACACTAAGGTGGCATGTGCTGAAATTAAATCGGGGTGTATTTGGTTTTAGAACCCTAATAAAGTTTCCAAGGCATGACAGAAAGCAAGTAGACCTTTAGAAAAGTCAAGCAGTTAGTAATTTACTGTCTCCTGTGGGACCAATTTCTACCAACTTACCTCACTATCAATCAGTTCCCATCTTTTATGGAAACTTTATTATCACAGCTCATTTTTAACGTGGTCTTTGCAATATTTCCCAAGACTGGTCCCTTTTAATTTAAAAAACAAACAAAAACTCTGACCAAATCGGAAAGTAATGAGACACAATTTATCAGTTTCCTGCAAGTGAGAGCTAAATCTGCAAATGTGAATATTTAGGAAATTTGGACATCTAAAATGGAATTAATTTCTGTGCATCTTTTAACATGGCATGTATTGAAAGACTTCTTTTTAGATGTGCTGTTGCTGAAGTCACAGAGGACCCCTTCACTACTATAAACCAAATAAATAATTTTAAATGGTACACAGCTACTACTCTAAAGTATTTTCACATGATGGCAGGTAGGAAGAGACTATTATTCTCCAATTAATGTAATTATAACCTAATGTATTGAATCTGGTTTTAGGTGACAAAAAAACTTCTGAGAAGCAACACTTTCCATAGGACCTGGGCACCATTCTCTTGATAATTCCTCAAGTGTTTGAGGAAAGTATCAGACACAAAGCTCTGTTAAACTGAAATCTGGCCTGTTGTCACACATTAATTATTAGTAGCTTGAGAAGGGAGTAATGAGAGAAGAAGGGAGAGAGGGAGACAACGAAAGAACACTGGAGAATAAGAAGACATAGCAGTAACTCAGAAAATCTTAAAATTATAGTAAAATGTTCACAAAATGGAAAACAAATATTAGATTTACCTAAATGCATTCACATTTTCTAACAAGTAACTTAAACCACGTCCTAGGAGTCACCAATCACGTCCCATCCTCTTCAGCAACAACTTGGTTTCAATGGTAGATTCTGGTGTTTATTTTTGGAAGAAGGATTTTTCTCCAACTGCTATAAAAAAAAACTTGCAACAAATTTGATTTGAGGAACACGTGATCCTTCTGCAGCTGGAGTATCAATAATGTCAGCCACAAAGAACTGGTTTCATACACAAGGAAACTGGCACAATAGAGCATGGGTGACAGTAAAGTGCAATAAATAGTTAAACATTAGGTTAGCTTCCTTTCTCTCCTGGTGAGCGGATAATTTCACTTTCTTAGCTCTACATAGGGCTGAGTCAATGGGCAGCTCTACATCCTACATTGTTTAATGACAAGTAATACACATGCAATCTAGAGTCCCAACGTGAAGAACAGACACCCTTGCACGGGTGCCTATAAGTTTTGGATCTATCTCATTGTCTTAAAGGAGGAAGGTGATGGAAACAGTTTTTCTTTATTTGCCTCTGTTATTATTCAGTGGACTAACTGATAAAAAAATCTGATTCTGATTTTACAAATGCCTTTCAATCAGTTGGAAAGATTTCCAGTAGAAAACTGATTTTTAAAAGCTCTGTTCATCTGGTCTGCTGCTGTGGTCTGTGTGCTGCTGTCAAGAATAAAGGAGTTGTTCAAACTGCTATACAACTAATAGACCTGCCCTGTTTGGTTTCCCTAGTTATAGTAACTTCTGAAATACAAATACAGCTGATCCAGGAAAATATTAAGAGCTGCTTCCCTGCTTCCTCCTCTCATGCAGCATTAGGATTAATTAAATTAGTTTAAGTATTTTTAGTATGCATAGAATATTTTAGATTTACTTTAGTCATCTAATACAGCATATAATCGAAAGATACCACTACCGGATTCAACCACAGCTCCAGTTTGCCTATCTCATGAATTAAAAGTCACAACACAAAGGACTGGCGCATGAAGCTA